>MU739855.1:29855-47367 GCA_026770625.1 Nicotiana glauca
CCCCATTTTCTACCTTGAATTCATAATTTAGGGCTAGGAAATTAATGTTTAGATGAAAGAATTAGGAGATAATGAAGTCAATAATACTTACCCAAAGAGATATGGAGAAAGAGAAGCTAGAAAATCGCCTATGGAGAGTGAAGTAGAAGAGTCCGTGTGAAAAATGGCTAAAATCCCGAAGTAGGTTATGTTTTTATGACTTAAAATCACCGGGTGAAATTACGCTACGCGTTCGCAATAGTAGGGTCGCATTCACGATGAACAGATGTTGGCAACCATCGCGTTCGCGGACAAGGCATGCGAACGCGAAGAGGAAAATATAGGGGGCCCAAAGATTGGTCTATGCGAACACGTTTGGCATCACGCGAACGCGATGAAGAGGGAACTGACACTATGCGATCGCGAGGATGGGTTCACGAACGCGAAGCAAGGGAACACTAAAACATTACGACGCTTTCGCGATGAACCAAACCACTGTGTAAAAATGCAGCAAAATCTGATATGTTTTGAAGTGCAAAGCCACCCGAACCACCTCCGAATCACTCCCGAGCCCTTGGGGCTCCCAACCAAACACACGCGCTAACTTAAATACATCCCACGGACTTACTCGAGCGATCAAATCGCTAAAATAACATCAAAATCAAAGAATCAAACCTCAAAATCATCATTTTTCATTTCAAGTTCATAAACTTCCAACTTTAGATATTTAGGTCCGAAACACGTCAAACAACGTCCGATTTCGACCAAATTTCACAGAAAGCGCTTAACACATATTTAAGACCTGTACTGGGCGTCAGAACCAAAATACGAGCCCGATACCAATATTTTCTAACTAATTTTCATTTCCATTTTTCCTTAATAATTTTATAAAACAATTTAACAGAAAAATTCTTTTACTGGAGTTCTGGACCTCGAATTTCGACTACGGGCACATGCCCGAGTCCCATATTTTTCTACGGACCCTCCGGGATCGTCAAATTACGGATCCGGGTCCATTTACCCAAATGTTGACCAAAGTCAACTATATCAATATTAATACCAAAATTCTTCAAAGTTTTCACAGAATTCACATATTTTAACATAAAAACTTTTCGGCTTCATGCTCGGACTACGCACGTAAATCGAGGCAAATAAAAGCAAGATTTTCAATGTTTTAGAAGTACGGAACAAGGAAGAATTACGGTGATGACCCTTTGGGTCGTCACATTCTCCACCTCTAAAATAACCGTTCGTCCTCGAACGGACAAAAGAAAGAAGTACCTGAGTCGAGAAATAAATGAGGATAACGGCTCCGCATATCGGTCTCGGACTCCAAGGTCGATGCCTCAGGAGGCTGACCTCTCCACTGGACATGCACTGAAGGAAAACTCTTCGACCTCAACTGTCGAACCTGCCGGTCTAAAATAGCCACCGGCTCCTCCTCATATGACATATCCTTGTCCAATTGGACAGTGCTGAAATCTAACACGTGCGATGGATCGCCGTGATACTTCCGGAGCATATATACATGAAACACTGGATGCACAGCTAACAATCTAGGTGGCAAGGCATCTATAAGCCACCTCTCCCACGCGATCAAGAATCTCAAATGGACCGATGAACCTAGGGCTAAGCTTGCCCTTCTTCCCGAATCTCATCACGCCCTTCATAGGCGATACATGGAGCAATACTCGCTCACCAACCATGAGAGCAACTTCCCTGACCTTGCGGTCTGCATAACTCTTCTGTCTGGACTGAGCTGTACGAAGTCTATCCTGAATAGTCCGGACCTTATCCAAGGCCTCCTGAACCAATCCATACCCAATAACCGAGCCTCTCCCGGCTCAAACCATTCGACTGGAGACCGACACCGCCTACCATACAATGCCTCATACGGAGCCATCTGAATGCTGGACTGGTAGCTGTTGTTGTAGGCAAACCCTGCTAACGGCAACAACTAGTCCCACGAGCCTCCAAATCAATAACACAGGCTCGGAGCATATCCTCAAGAATCTGAATAGTCCTCTCGGACTGACCGTCCATCTGGGGATGAAACGATGTACTCAACTGAACCTGGGTGCCCAACTCGTGCTGAACCGCTCTCCAGAAATGCGAGGTAAACTGTGGACGCCGATCCGAAATGATAGATATAGGCACCCCATGAAGGCGAACGATCTCTCTGATACAAATCTCGGCTAATCTCATGGACGAATAGGTGGTGGCAATCGGAATGAAATGCGCTGACTTCGCCAGCCTATCAACAATAATCCAAACTGCATCAAATTTCTTCCGAGTCATCGGAAGACCAATAACAAAATCCATGGTAATTCTCTCCCACTTCCACTCGGGAAGCTCAGTCCTCTGAAATGAACCACTGGGCCTCTGATGCTCATACTTAACCTGCTGACAATTCAAACACCGAGTCATATATGCTACTATATCCTTCTTCATCCTACGCCACCAATAATGCTGCCTCAGATCCTGATACATTTTCGCGGCGCCCGGGTGAATAGAATATCGAGAACTATGGGCCTCAACTAAGATCAACTCTCGAATACTATTAACATCGGCACACAACTCGCCCCTGCAATCTCAATACACCATCATCTCCCAACGTCACTTTCTTGACACCTCCACGCTGCACCGTGTCTCTCAGGACACACAAATGGGGACCGTCAAACTGCCGCTCACGAATACGCTCCAACAATGAAGATCGAGCAACCGTGCACTAATGCCCTGCTAGGCTCAGAATATCCAACCTCACAAAACGATTGGCCAAGACCTGAACAACCAAAGCAAGTGATCTCTGGCTGACTGGGATATAAGCAAGACTGTCCATGCTGGCGGACTTCCTACTCAATACATCGGCCACCACGTTGGCCTTCCCCCATAGATATAAGATAGTAACATCATAATCCTTCAGTAACTCTAACCACCTCCTCTGCCTCAAATTTAACTCTTTCTGCCTGAACAGATACTGAAGACTCTTGTGCTTAGTGTAATCCTCACACGTTGCGGTCCGAAAGCTGCGTCCTGATCTGTGCAAAAGAAATGCACAGAGTGTAGCATCAGCACAACCAACCCCATGTGCTGGTAAGTGCCTGGCCTAACCCCGGCGAAGTAGTGACGAGGCTAGACAAGACGTATCACAATTAACCTGCACAGATATACGTGCAATAATATGAAATACATGAATTTAAACAACTAAGAGGGAGGGGAACATGCTGTGGGGTACGACAGTTTAAATATAGAAACCATCGGGTAAGAAATGAAACCGTACAATCACAACTGATAAGGAAAACATAGGAAAGCCCTACATACAAAAACAATATACTTGATCCATACTCCGTTGCGGCGCGCAACCCGATCCTCAACAGATATCTCCATTGCGGCGTGCAACCCGATCCTCAACAATCAATATCGTTGCGACGTGCAACCCGATCCTCCGATTATATATTGGTTAGTGCAGCAGCGTATTACCCGACCCTTTCGATTTTATATTTGTTAGTGCTGTGGCGTGCAACGCGACCCTTCTGATATTATTCCTCACTCAACAGCAACAACAAAAGAGGCAACGAAGTAATGAATAGTGGAAGAAATTCACGCAATGGAATTAACCCATCCAATTAGATCCCGTCAAGGGAGCAATATCAACAACTAAATTCAACAAAATATCACAGCAAGGAAATACCCAGTAACTACACGTCCCGGCAAGGGAGGATACAATAAATACTTTAATCCCGGCAAGGGAATAATCACAACACTTCCTCTCTTAATTACTTATTTCTCGAGTATCAATTTCTAGTCCGAGCCAATGCTCCAAATGACAAATCAATCACAAACCTTCCTCAGCTATTCACGTTATATTTAGCTTATCAATTAATCAAGAAGTTGCATCACGAAATCCGAATCAATCACAAATAAGACTCACGGTCATGCTAGACTTAGGTGCATAGATAACTGTCACCATGCCTATACACCGACTTCACATAGCAAGTAACAAATAATATCCTAATCATAACTATTCCCTCAAGCCAAAGTTAGAACAAACACTTACCTCGGTCCGAAAATAGCAATCAAGGCTCTAAAACCGCCTTTCCTTTAGAATCCAACTCCGAAACAATGATATCTAGGCACAATTTAGTTCAATAGTATCAATAAGAGCTCAAAAACATAATCACATAGCCTAGAAATGAAATTCCTATCATTCTTCCAAAATTTCCAAAATCCGACACCAGGCCCACATGGTCCAAACACGAGGCTCGGACCAAAACCCAATCACCCATAACCCCACGAGTTCAAATATGCAATTTGTTTCAAGATTCGACCCCAAATTGAGGTTGAATCACCCAAAATTCCCCAAGCCCTAGTTCTACCAAAAATCCCCATTTTCTACCTTGAATTCATGATTTAGGGCTAGGAAATTAATGTTTAGATAAAAGAAAGAGAAGCTAGAAAATCGCCTATGGAGAGTGAAGGAGAAGAGTCCGTGTGAAAAATGGCTAAAATCCCGAAGTAGGTTCTGTTTTTATGACTTAAAATCACTGGGTGAAATTACCCTATACGTTCGCGACAGTAGGGTCGCATTCACGATGAACAGATGTTGGCAACCATCGCGTTCGCGGACAAGGCATGCGAACGCGAAGAGGAAAATATAGGGGCCTAAAGATTGGTCTACGTGAACGCATTTCGCATCACGCGAACGCGATGAAGAGGGAACTGACACTATGCGATCGCGAGGACAGGTTCGCAAATGCGAAGCAGGGGAACACTAAGGCACTGCGAACGCGAGCCTGGGGCCGCGTTCGCGAAGAACAAAACCACTGTGTAAAAATGCAGCAAAATCTGATATGTTTTGAAGTGCAAAACCACCCCAACCACCTCAGAATCACTCCCGAGCCCTCGGGGCTCCCAACCAAACACACACGCTAACTCAAATACATCCCATAGACTTACTCAAGCGATCAAATCGCTAAAATAACATCAAAATCAAAGAATCAAACCTCAAAATCATCATTTTTCATTTCAAGTTCATAAACTTCCAACTTTAGATATTTAGGTCCGAAACATGTCAAACAACGTCCGATTTTGACCAAATTTCACAAAAAACGCTTAACGCATATTTAAGACCTGTACCGGGCGTCGGAACCAAAATACGAGCATGATACCAATATTTTCTAACTCATTTTCATTTCCATTTTTCCTTAATAATTTTAGAAAATAATTTAACAGAAAATTTTTTTACTCGGGTTCTGGACCTCGGATTTCGACTCTGGGCACATGCCCGAGTCCCATATTGTTCTACGGACCCTCCGGGATCGTCAAATCACGGATCCGAGTCCGTTTACCCAAAATATTTACCAAAGTCAACTATATCAATATTAATACCAAAATTCTTCAAATTTTTCACAGAATTCATATTTTTTAACATAAAAACTTTCCGGCTTCACGCCCGGACTGCACACGCAAATCGAGGCAACTAAAAGCGAGGTTTTTAAGGCCTTAGAAGCACGGAACAAGAAAGAATTATGGTGATGACCCTTTGGGTCGTCACATGCCCTATTTGGTCGCCTCCATTTAACCTATACCCACTTTTTAAAAAAGTTTTAATTTGTACCCACTTTTTAAACAATGTCAAGCCTCTTTCTCCTCTTTTGTTTTCTTCTTCTTCTCTTCTCCTCCTTCTTCAGCTCTTTTAATGTTTTTGCACACCTTCAAGAAGTTTTTTAATAGAATATATCCCTCTTCAATATCTCACTTAGTTGATGCTACACTAATTGAAATAGTACATGTAAGTTTGCAGAAAAATAACAATAAGTGCTCCTTGTTTTTATTTTAAATGTCAAGTATTTTGGAACGAGTTTAATTTGCAAAATGGAAAATATAAAGATTATGTGTTATTATTTATTTTGATTGTTGATCTAATCCAAATAGAATGTTATGTGGTGTTGCAGAGGATGAAGCAAGTAGTTCGCCACACAAGCAAATTGAATGAAGCAATATCAACAACAAAAGGACGACGGGAAGTTCAAGTTGACTGCTTGGAATATTACCCAGGAGGACCCAAGCATCGAAGTGCATCCTCTAGGAGCTGAAGTTCAGCAAATACTAAACAAATTTCAGCTCCTAAAATCCTAAAGTTCAGTAGATACTAAACAAACTTACTTCAGTTCCTAAAATGCTGAAGTTCTGCAAATACTAAACAAACTTCAACTCCCAGAATGCTGAAGTTCAGTAATAATAAAACAAAAACTTCAGCCAAAACATGCTATAGTTTTATTGAACTGAAGTTTTCCTTTACACTATGAATTGAACTTTGCGTAATTACCTTTGCAAGTCAGGCAAAGGAAAAAATATCTGAAGTTTTGCACAAATATCTGATAAGGCTACACTTCAGGCAAAACATTCTGAAGTTCAAACATCAGACATACATTTTTACTACTTCAGGCCTGTATGTCTGAAGTTACCCGAAAAGTGGGTACGTTTGCAATTTTTTTTTTGCAAAGCGGGTATACTTAGAAGGTGACCCAAAAACTGGGTATAGATGCAATTCCCCCTACTTCTCTGATGTTTAGACTAGGCATTTGACTATCAATTTTGACAAGAAAAATGAAGAAGAATTGATTCTATTTTACTACTATAACAACAAATTTGATGCCTGAAAAAATGAAATAAATTGTTCTTCTAGTATTTAATTCAAGTAAAATAAGTGTTAGAATCTCTCGAAATTTCTTTACGTCTAGAGAAAGTATCATTTGAATTTTCTCTTTCTCTTCAACTATTAACTCAAGGCTTGATCACTTATTCTAGAGTTTGATTGATTTGTATTTTCATTCAACGATTTGAAGCTTGATCTTGAATCCGAGTACAAACTTAGTGGGCGTTTGAACATAAGAATTGTGAAATTCCAAAAGAAAATGCAAATATTTTAAAGTAAAAATGGTACATGAATATTAGAGTTGTACAAACACAACTCTAATTGTACACAATTTCGTGGGCGTTTGGACATAAGAATTGTAAAATTCCAAAAAAAAAGTGATTTTTTTCAAGTGAAAGTGGTCTTTAAAATTATAGTTGTGTTTGGACATGGATATTCGTTTGGTTGTTTTTGAAGTTTTGTGAGTGATTTGCGTGAAAATTTTGAAAACAGTATTTTGGAATTTTTCAAATTTTCGAAAAATTCCAACATTCATCTTCGAGTGAAAATGTGACAACCCAAAGGGTCATCACCTGTTTTTAACAAATTCTGTGCTTTTGAGGCCTTGAAAACCTCATTTAGAGTTATCTCAATTTGCGTGCGCAGTCCGAACGCGTAGCCGGAAAGCTTAAATATGAAATTTTGTGAAAAATGCTAAGTTTTGATGTTAAAATGAATAAATTTGACTTTGGTCAATATTTTGGGCAAATGGACCCAGACCCGTGATTTGACTGTCCCGGAGGGTCTGTAGGAAAATATGTTATGTGGGCGTCTGCCCGGAATTGAATCTCGAGGTCCCAAGCCTGAGAAATGAATTTTTTTTGAAAAATTGTTTTTGGAAATGTTTAAGAAAACTGGAAATGAAATTTGATTAGAAAACGATGGTATCGGGCCCGTATTTTTGTTACGGTGCCCGGTACGGATCTTATATATGTTTTAAGTCCTTCCTGTGAAATTTGGTTAAAAACGGACTTCGTTTGACGTGATTCGAAATTGAAATCCTAAATTTGCAATTTGATGAAGTTTGAGGAAAATTCATAATTTTAAGGTTTGATTCAATGTATTTGAGGTTATTTAGGCGATTTGATCGCACGGATAAGTTTGTATGATGTTGTTGAGTTAGTAAATGTGTTTGGTTAGGAGCACCGAGGACTCGAGTGTGTTTCGGAATGGTTTTCGACTTATAAAAAATTGCAGGTTTTTGATGTTCAGTGCTCAGGGATTTTGTTCTTCGCGTTCGCGTAGGCCTTCTCACGAACGCTTAAGTCAAATATCCCAGGTGCCAAACTTCTTCTTCGCAAACGCGAAGATGGGGTCGCGAACGTGAAGCTAAAGCGGGGGTACCCTTCGCGAACGCAACACAGCACATGTGAACGCGATGGCGTGTGAGCCTGGGCAGGGGGAGGGGTATTAACCCTACGCGAACGCAATCATAGGGTCGCGAACGCGAAGGCTCTAGGAGCTGATGCTCCACGAACGCGAGCCATTTATCGCAAACGTTAAGGTCACTTAAGTTGGCTTCATCGCGAACGCGACAGGTCTATCGCGAACGCGATGAAGGTCTGTCCAGTGATTTTAAAACAGAACCAAAAAACGGGATTTTATCACATTTTCATAAACCCTTTCTTCTCCAAAGCTCCTAGGCGATTTTTGAAGCATTTCTTCACCAAAGTTTCTTGGGTAAGCATTGTTTAACTCGTTTTCTTCATTTTCCATCAACATGTATTGAATCTCTAGGCCTAAAACATGTGATTAAGGGTAGAAAATTGGGTATTTGGGTAGAGTTAGGGCTTTTTGATTATTTGCAATTTAGACCTCGTTTTGGGGTCGAATTTGAAAATAAATTATATATTCGGGCTCGTGGGTGAATGGGGGATTTGATTTTGGTCCGAACCTCGTATTTTGACAAAGCGAGCCTAGATCAATTTTTGGATTTTTGGGAAGAATGATTGGAGAGCTATAATTAGGCATTGGATTCGAATCGTTTAGCATTATTTGATATTATGAAGTCATTTATGTATAGATACAATTGATTTGGAGCCGAATTCGAGAAGAAAGGCGGTTGTTGAGGATTGAGTTGGCCGTGGAAGTTTGAGGTAAGTGTTTGGTCTAACCTTAGCTTGAGGGATTAGGAGTTGAGTCCTATTTTCTATTTGGTAATTGTCAAGTACGATGTATAGGCATGGTGACGAGTATCTATACGTTGGTGTCTAACATGACCGTGAGTCTTTAAATTGTGAATATCTTGATTTCGTTATATCTCTCATGCCTTGGTGATGATTCCTATTTGTTGTGTAAAGCTTGTGGAAGGAAATGGTGACCTATGAACATCGTGGAGCATTGACTCAAGTTATATTACAATTGTGAAAGTATATGAGATGATTGAACCTTTTGGAACATTGGCTCAAGTGGTAAAGTGAGTTATGAAATAAAAGTGAAAGAAAGAGAAAGAGTTGTCAAATTGTTTTCCATTTGTGGACATGTAATTTCTTACCCTCCCAAGATTTTTTGTACTTTAGCGTAAATATTTAGTTTAGGTTTAGTATCGCTCTCTTTACTTTATTTTATCTATATAAAAAAAACTACAAAAGTATTTTCCCTTATTGTATTTAGATGATATTTTATCTAATTAGTTTTATTTTTGAAAAAATACAAAAATAGTCTTGGCATTTTATTTTCCAAAAAAAAGATAAGAAGAAAAAGTTCAAAAATATTTTACATTTAGTATATGTTGAGTTTTATTAATATAGTAGTTATATGTCTTCTCTAAATTATTATTTTTATTATCTTAAATATACTAGTATCGTTATAAAGCTTGTTTTAATTCATCTTTAGAATAAAAGAAAGGAAAAAAAAATATAAGAAAACAAGAAAAATGACTCCTCCAGTTTTTGCATTTCAACGTTAGTTAAGTTATTTTTTTATTATTATTATTTTAGTTGCTATTTTGATTAACCAAAGAAAAGGTAAAAGAAAAAGGATTTAAAAAAAAAGAGAAGAAAAATCAGATGGTCCCCTCTTGCACTTTCATAGTTTATAATGTTTTCAGTGGATCCAGTTCTTTAAATTGGTCTTCTTCCCATTACTTCCTAAAATTACGGGTCACTTTCCAATTTGAGGGAATCTTTACCCTATCAGAATTTTATTCTTGCTTATCATATTGATGATTTTGTCATTTTGTGACCCTCACCAAAATTCATTCTTTATTTATCTTAGGGACCCACCACTCCATTTTACCTCACATTATTTAACACACACACGATTGAGTGGGGGAGAGGGAGGAAGCAGCAAAAAAGTCCTAGAGCACCTAAGGAAGTCAGAAAAAACGAAAACAGACCTAGAAAAGAAAAGAAGTTGCTGCTTCTTCTTCAAAGCAAACAACAAAAACGCAGACTCTAAGGCAAATCCCATTGGCCGTCTGCAACCAGAACACAAACGACCCCACCCCAAACATCCAACCGCTTCGCGCTCAACAGCCACACCTAACGCCACAATCCCGCAGAAACTCCATTTTCGGAATTCGATAAAGCTCATATACAAAGTAGTACTATTCGTACTGATCAAGCGGAGGTGAATGTGTTCAACTCGGTGTTAGGAGTTGGAGCACTTTCCGGTGTCGATTCGAGGTTGCCGGATTTTCGATCGAGGTCTTGTCCGTCCGTGTTCTGTCCGAGCATTAGGTCCATTTCTTGAACTTTTGAATTTGGATCTTTATTTTAAAATTTATTTTTTGTATTATCTTGAGTTATGCATGAATAAATTGTGGCAGTATTAACATTCTTATACTTGTCGAACTTCTTCCTAGCTTAAATTTCATTTAGAAGTTTTTTCTTATGGCAAGATTGAAAAGGCATGATAGACAAAAGCAAATTAATGTCCAGTCATATATTTTAACTAAAGTTCTAATGACGTGACTCTTCTAAACCTTCCTTCTCCAGTTTGTTAAGTTTTAAATACTCTGCGTATTTGTTTAGGGAGTGTTTTAATTATTTATGATTTGGTTTCTTCTCTTTTATGTGTTAGTTGAAATGTAAAGATAATTAGTAGTACTATGTTCGGAAAATACAGTTTGTTAATAGTATAGGATATGTGTTTAATGTGTTGAAATTATGTCGTAACAGTAGAACTGGAGCTTGTTTCAAAGGCAGTGTTTGGGTTTAATAATAGTAAGATATAGCTTATGGCCCTCAAGAGCTTAGTGTGAGGTTTTCTTTAAAATGGAATTGAGGTGCGCCGCGCCAAATAAAATCTCAAATGTGTGGCCCTCATTTAATTAGTTCTTTAAAAATTCTTAGAATTTGAGGTGTGCCATTTAGTTGAATTTTTCATGGCCCTCGCAAAGTAAAAAATGCATAGTTGCTTTAGGCGCGTATTTTAATAATCTACTTTCTTAAACTCGGGTGCACATTTATGTAACCCAAACTCAAAAATCAACTGTGTTAGAATATGTCAAACCATGGGTGCATTTATGTGACGTGGTTCGAAACATGTTTTAATAACGTTGCAATTTCCTCTCTAAAAAAATGATCAAATAAAAGCGATTAAAATTAAAATTTGCACATAGGTTCATAATTGTTAAAAAGCAGATAATTAAGCCAAATATAATAGTTGAATGACCGTGCTAGAACCACGGAACTCGTGAATGCCTAACACCTTCTCCCGGATTAACAGAATTCCTTACCCGGATTTCTGATTCGCGGACTATAAAACAGAGTCATTCTTTTCCTCGATTCGGGATTCAAACCGGTGACTTGGGACACCATAAATCTCCCAAGTGGCTACTCTAAATCTCTTAATAAATGAATCCCGTTTCAATTGTTCTTTAATTGGAAAAACTCCCTTATCCCTTATACCCTTCCGGGGGTGTAGGAAAAAGGAGGTGTGACAGTTCTGGCGACTCTGCTGGGGACAATAACCTAGAACCACTGGTTCAGGGTTAGAAATTCGAGCTTGGAATAATTATTATTTGGCTTTATTTATTATCTGATTTTTATTACGTGTTTGAGCCTAATGTGCTAAATGTTGCTTTTTACCGCTTTGATAAGTTTTGAACGGTGCATATAAACTGTCTTCTCACGCACCCCTCTGAGTCTTCTTGAAATTAAAATTGGGCATTTGCTTGATATAGCCCGCTTTCTTTGAGATAAACGAGGTTCTTGTCACCCGATGAAGGATTTTAGTCACACTTGTTTTAGGCGGGGAGCACCTCCAGTTAAGCCGGAAAGCAATGCTACCGGTACACTGACCCTCGGCTCGAGTTGTCCCCTCTGGTAAGCCAGGTCTAGAACAATAAATCCAGGTTTTAAACCTAGTATAACAAAACCTCATTCCGGATCCCTAGTAGGAACGTTTGTGTGCATCACGTGCATTTGACTTAGGGGACTCAACACAGAGGTTGGGTCTATCTAGGACAGGTGTACCTGAATTAAAAAGACAATCCTGATGCATCTTACGTGCTACTTGTGTTTCTGTTTGTTTCGACTTACATGTTGACCGGCTTCTAGAATAGGGAAAGAAAATCATAAACAAAAAAGAAAAGAGAAAATCAAAAAAAAAAGTGAGAAGTAGGTATTTAGAAAATTCTGAAACTCTACCGAAATTCTGAAAATAAGGAAAAGTCATTTCAAAATGAGCCAAAATTTTCAAGTGCCATGTTTCCCCTGTTCTGTCAAAGCTGGCGAACTACGCGGGTCTGATTCTCACCGGATGTGAGATACGTAGGCAAACCTCATCGGTTCCGGCTCACCATTTTCAAAAAAGTCCAAAAATATTTTCCTTTACTTCCTCTTTAAAAAATTCTTATTTGAGACCCCATTTTCAAAAAAAAAATCAAAAATATTTTCCGTTACTTCCTTCTTTAGAGAGTCTTACTATAGACCACCATTTGCAAAAAAAATCCAAAAATATTTTCATTTACTTCCTTCTTTAGAAAGTCTTTCTTTAGACCACCATTTTTAAAAAAAAAATCTAAAATTATTTTTCTTTACTTCCTTCTTTAGAAAGTCTTTCTTTTAGACCCTAAAGTTTTAAAATGTACAAAAATATTTTCTTCAAATTTTTCTCAAAACTCAAAAAAAAAATTTCATTCTTCTTTCGAAAATTCAAAAGAAAATTCAAGATTCAAAAATATTTTCTCTTTTCTTTAGAAGTATTTCTTTCAAAAATTCAAAAAAAAATCAAAAAATATTTTCATTCTTCTTTCGAAAATTGAAAAGAAAATTAAAAATTCAAAAATATTTTCTTTTTTTTTCTTTAAAAGTATTTCTTTCATAAATTCGAAAAAAAAAAATTTAAAAATATTTTCTTTCTTCTTTAGAAGTTTTTCTTTCGAAATTCCAAAAAAAAATGTTGAAATTCAAAGAAAAAAAAATCTTTCTTCTTTAGAAGTCTTTTTTTTTTTTTGCAAAAATTTGGAAGAAAAATCAAAATCCAAAAATATTCTCTTTCTTCTTTATAAGTCTTTCTTTCGAAAAATAAAATAGAAAATTCAAAATCCATAGAAATAAAAAAGGAGTTAGCTTATTTCCTTTATTCATAATCTTCCCGCGGTGTCATGATACGTAGGCAACCCATATCAGGTTCGATCGAATGGTTAAAAACAAAAAGGCAAAAAAAAAACCAAAAAAAAAAGAGAGAGAGAAAGGAAAGAAACCAAAAAAAAAAGTGTGTTTATTCTAACATGCTTGTTGTTTTGAAATAAAAGCTAGTCAAAGGTGGTCGGTTCGTTGGTTTGCAATGGCGAGTCACAAAAATAATCCAAGAACCCTCGGAAATAAAAGCATTTTCTCAACCAATGGAACAAGCACCACTATTGTTGACCAAAAGTTACGAAAGGCTAGTAGGCAAGTTGGCGGCGAAAAATTAAAAATGGAGGCAAATGTGGGGTTGACTTTATCAGATTTGAGTAATAAAACATGGGTTGCTCAGGATGATTGTCAAAATTCGAGTGTTGAATCCAAAGGAATCAAAATGGTCAAATGTCGTAGTAATGCTGATGTGCGAATGTGTGGCTAAGATGTCGCTTAGTAACTGGAAAGTCACTCTTCTTTCAGCCATGGTAGTTTATTTTTATTTTGTTTTCTTCTTCTTTCTGTGTTATCGGACCTTTCGTCCTTCATTATTCAATAAAAAACAACCAATCATTTTGTGTCCACTTTGTGCATAATTCTTTTTACGCTAGTTCTAGTGACATGTCATGCATGCAGAATTTTTGGCCGGATCTTAGAAAACTGATTTAAGCTGGAATTGGATAACTGAAAAAACACTTTTGAGGATGAATAAAGAGTTGAAATTTGGAATTAAGGTCAATTAAAATTCACCTTCAAATCATAGTGAAGATCAGACTTGAGGATGTTTAATCAATTGAAGTATGTTGGAAAGTTTGACATTAAGGGATAGAAAGTGTCTTGTGATCACGACACACTACGAAGACAGACATGTTCGCCAATGCAGTGATCGCGAAAAGATACTATAATTGGCGTTCTCGAGGCTGGGAGGCCCTTTTTCTGCTACCCAAATACTTTATACCCTTTGTCACCCCTTTTGAGCCAGCGTTATTTTCTTTGACCACCCTCTTTTGGAATCAAGTTTAGTGTCAAAAAAAAGGGAAAAAGAAAAAGAAAAATGTTCATGTCCCAAAAGTACAAACTAGGGTAATTTTCAAGTGAAAAAAAAGAAGAACAGAAGAATTGTCAAATGTCCATGCCCTCAGAAATAGAAGTCAGGGCAAAAAAAAAAAGAGAAAAAAAAAAGAAAAAAAGAAACAGAAAGAAGATGAATTTTTTTTTTGTTAGGTCAGATGTTTGAACTATGTTCGACCTGATTCCTTAAAAAGGATATGTAGGCAGCCTCACGGTTCGGTCCAACCAAATAAAAATGTAGAAGAAAAAAAATAAAAAAATAGAAAAATCCAAAAATCCCCGATATCTTAAACTGGAGCAAAGATTTTATTTCAAATTTGGAAGAGTCGATTACAAGAGTTGTAAATCTACAACCCCTCGTTTTGAGTTTACTTTGAGTCTTCATGCTGACCTTTCTTTCCAAACCCTATCCAAAAACCTTTCCAAATAAAGACCTCCTGATCAACCTTCAAGAATGCAAAAAAAAAAAAAGCAATGAGCAACGATTGTCACGGGACATAGAACACTGTCAAGTTGCTTGCAAAAAAAAAGAAGGGGAAAGAAAAAGAAAAAAAGAAAAGAAAAATGAGAGTCTTATTAGTGAAAACTCTTGCGAGCACTGTAAGACGACAGTAAGCAGAGATGAATAAATGAGAGAGACTTGTTGGTGAAAACCTCTCGAGGCACCACTAGTCGAAAGTGAGTCGTGAAGATGATGCAAAGGATTGGCACGACAAGCCCGACTTCAAAGTTATAAGAATGGTAAAAGGGAAGATTTGGTCAGTTTGATAGATCGGCCGTTAAATCCAAAATGCATGTCATGATCATTAAGGCTAGTTATTGAAAGAAAAAATGAAAAAAAAAGAAGAAGAAAAAAAACTCTTCCTTCTATCCTTCCGACATGGGCATTTCTTATTAATACTTGTTTCTTTGCATCATTATGTCCTTCACTGTAAGTCAGTCCTTGTCAAAATAAGCAAGAAAAGATTTCAAAATATGCTTTTCAGTTGCACAAAGTAAATTTGGCAAGCACACTCGGTTGTTAATGTCAACATGCCTTGAGGATTCATGCAAAAGGCTTCCCCAAAAAAGACTCTTGTCAGCATACTTGGCACAAGAAAGATAACTAGTGATTCTCCCTGACAGATAAATTGCTCAAAAAGCAGGAAGTCATTCAAGATATCAGAAAAGGTCGCTTGAGAAAAGATCTCCAGTTGGGATAAGGTTGATTGAGCCACAAATACAAATGGTACTGGGTGTGAATAATTTAGGGTTGATGTAGAGCAAAAGTCTCTTGAAACCAACTCAAGATGATTGAGCAGAAGCCAAGCTGTCCAAGACTGTCACGACCCAATTTCCAAACCCGGTCGTGATGGCGCCTTTCGTGAAGACAAGGCCAGCCAACAGAACAACGACGCCTCTTTCAAAATTTAGCAAACATAAATGAATAGATAAATGCAACTTAATGACAATAATAATCCATATCTACAACCCAACACAACCCGACGAGGGTGTCACAAGTCACGAGCATCTAAAAAAGACTGAACACCACTACTAGGCCAATAATAATATACAAAATAAAATCTGAAATCAAAAGATGAAGTTCGGTGCCGCGAACGCTGGCGGTCACCTTGTCCACTACAGTAGTATACCAGTAGTAATACCTTCACTCAGCTATTAACCCACTTCCGGGGTGAACAAATACCTGCAACTGCACACGAGGTGCAGGGAGTAAAGTGAGTACTCTAACTCAGCGAGTAATAGGAGTAAATAATAACTGAGCGGTAAGAAATCACGTAAAGCACTCCATCATGCTATATGGGACAGTGCAAATCTTTTGAGAAAAACAGTAAAGCCGTGAAAAATTCTTTAGAAAATATCTGGCTCAGTTAAAAACCTCTTTTGAAAATATCCTTTCCAACAGTCAAGCATATGAATGCGATATCAGATAGTGCAAGTCAGCCCTTCGGGCACAACACTCCACCAACAAATAATACCAGGGTATCTGGTCAACAGTGCAAGAAGTAGCATGTATGCCAATGAAATGCGAGTGCTGAATGTCATGACACGTAGTACAAACAGGAACCAATGCATGAATGTAATGCAATGCATATGACCACTGCGGCGCGCAGCCTGATCCATTTGGGTACCCGCGCTCACTGTGGGTGTTTAGACTCCGGAGGGGCTCCTACAGCCCAAGCGCAATATCAATATCACACTGCTGCGGCGCGTAGCCCGATCCATCCTCAGTCCAGACATGCACATATAACACTGCTGCGATCCATGCTCAGTCCAGAAATACACATAAGCCACTAGGGCAATATTCAAATAACAGTTCTTAGTTCCGAACGTTAAAATATGTAGTTTAAGTTTTAAAAACCTTAGAAGTATGCCTGGACATTTCAAAACAGTGTTTAACTCAGGACTGAAATCATTTAACATTACAAGTATCATGGAAACAGTGATAACAATCCCTAAAGGATTCAATCAGTTGGCACGAGGCCCAATCACGACAATTAATCCATTTCTATAAGGATATCAACTAAGCTTCAATCAATTAGGTAGCTATTTCATTAAGCGGGACGGAACAAGTCACAATCCTCAATGGTGCTCTACCCCACGCCCGTTATCCGGCTTGCAAGTCACCTCAATACAGCACTATGATGTGCAAACCCGGGGTTTCAAACCCTCACGATATCATTTACAAGTATTACTCACCTCAAACCGGTGAAATCTCTAGCCCGCGATGCCTTTTCCCCTTAAATCGGCCTCCATGCGCGTCGAATCTAACCAAAATCAGAGCGAATACATTACAATATGCCAAGGGAACAATACCCAATCGAAAACAATCGAAATATAGCAAAAATCTCGAAACTAGCAAAACCCGAGCCCCGGGCCCGCTTCTAAAAAAATTACAAAATTTACATCACCGGATTCCTCGTCTCACCATGAGTCTATACCTATCAAATTTACCAAAATCGGAGTCCATTTGACCCTCCAAATTCTATTTTTTCATCATAACTTCTCAAGCCCTAACTTACCCCATTTTGGTGAATTTCCACTAATTTCCATGATAAATCTACCATAAACTCGAATAATTAGGCCAAGGAACTTACCTTCAATCGATTCTCAGTCAAAACCCTCGAAAACTCTCGCCCAAAGCTCTCCAAGTCGTTCAAAAATGGTGGAAACTACCTCTTGCTCGCGGATGAAATAT
>MU739856.1:10925-48425 GCA_026770625.1 Nicotiana glauca
CAGATAAGTTCTTTTCCTTTTTCTTCTCCCCAACATTGGTTCAGAAAGACTTTTCTTTTCTATCTTTTGAAGTCATCACTTTTCATTTCTTTGTTTAAAGACTTTTCCTCCAGCAGTTTGTTTTTTAGAAGGATTTTTCAGAGCTTACTACCAGTTTCCAAAATGATGCAAGGCAAAATAGGAATAGGCCAAAGATAAGGAAATAAAACGAAAAGACGTTTGTTGCAAGACCTAATGATGGATTGGTCTGGGATTTTAGGGAAATTATAGAGAAAAACCAAAAAAAACAGCAGTTGAGAAATTTGTGAATAAGGATCATCGGGAAGAAGGAGCATTCCTGGCAGACTATCGACCAAGTTCCAAGATGGTCGGATAACACGAAGCAGGGAAGGAAAAAAGGGGAAAACCATCCCCAGCAGGAATGTCATCCCGAGCAAATAATATCATCCCCAGCAGGAGTGGCGTGACCACTCACCACGTTTTAAACTAACAAATTTTCTTTGATTTGAAGCAGGGAAAGGAAATGTTATTGATGGCAGAAAGACAGGCCACAATTTCAAATAATCAAACTGGGGCAGAAAATTTTCTCTCATTGAAAATTTTCTTGAAATCAGATACCCACCTGGGTAAGATGGAAGATAACACAAGTTTTGAAGGCAGTGGAATCCCCAGCAGTCCGCGGGAGAAGGCAATACAATTTTTACAGAAAGTAATCTCGAGAGAAGCAAGATAACCCAAGTTTTAAGAGTAGTGGTCTTTGAACCAGTATTATCCCCACCATTGTTGAAAGAAGGAAAATAACCAGTCTTAAAGAAGGAAAATAACCAGTCTTAAAGAAAGAAGATAATTCCCTAGCAGTGTTATCCCCAGCAGGTTTCAGAGAAATAAAACACCAGTTTGAGGGAAGTAATCACTAAAGAAGTCAGGAGCCCGCCTGTAAAATGGAGGATGTTATTTTTAAAGTTAGTTGAAGTTAGGAGCCCGCGTGTAGAATGGAGGTTGTTAAATTTTAAGTTGAGGAAGTCAGGAGCCCGCCTGTAGAATGGAGGTTTTTAAATTTTAAGTTGAGAAGTCAGGAGCCCGCCAGTAGAATGGAGGTTTTTTAATTTTTAAGTTGAAGAAGTCAGGAGCTCGCCTGGAGAATGGAGGCTGCTTTATCTTTAAATTGTTGAAGAAGTCAGGAGCCCGCCTGGAAAATGGAGGCTGCTTTATCTTTAAATTGTTGTTGAAGTCAGGAGCCCGCCTGGAGAATAGAGGCTGAATTATCTTTAAATTGATGTTGGAGTCAGGAGCCCGCCTGTAGAACGGAGGTTGTTTATTTTTAAGTTGATGAAGTCAAGAGCCCGCCTGTAGAATGGACGTTGTTATATTTTAAAGTTGAAGAAGTCAGGAGCCCTGCCTGGAAAATGAAGGCTGCTTTATCTTTAAATTGTTGTTGAAGTCAGGAGCCCGCCTGGAGAATGGAGGCTGAATTATCTTTAAATTGCTGTTGGAGTCAAGAGCCCGCCTGTAGAACAGAGGTTGTTTATGTTAAAGTTGAAGAAGTCAGGAGCCCTGCCTGGAAAATGAAGGCTGCTTTATCTTGAAATTGTTGTTGAAGTCAGGAGCCCGCCTGGAGAATGGAGGCTGAATTATCTTTAAATTGCTGTTGGAGTCAAGAGCCCGCCTGTAGAACAGAGGTTGTTTATGTTAAAGTTGAAGAAGTCAGGAGCCCTGCCTGGAAAATGAAGGCTGCTTTATCTTGAAATTGTTGTTGAAGTCAGGAGCCCGCCTGGAGAATGGAGGCTGAATTATCTTTAAATTGCTGTTGGAGTCAAGAGCCCGCCTGTAGAACAGAGGTTGTTTATGTTAAAGTTGAAGAAGTCAGGAGCCCTGCCTGGAAAATGAAGGCTGCTTTATCTTGAAATTGTTGTTGAAGTCAGGAGCCCGCCTGGAGAATGGAGGCTGAATTATCTTTAAATTGCTGTTGGAGTCAAGAGCCCGCCTGTAGAACAGAGGTTGTTTATGTTAAAGTTGAAGAAGTCAGGAGCCCTGCCTGGAAAATGAAGGCTGCTTTATCTTGAAATTGTTGTTGAAGTCAGGAGCCCGCCTGGAGAATGGAGGCTGAATTATCTTTAAATTGCTGTTGGAGTCAAGAGCCCGCCTGTAGAACAGAGGTTGTTTATGTTAAAGTTGAAGAAGTCAGGAGCCCTGCCTGGAAAATGAAGGCTGCTTTATCTTGAAATTGTTGTTGAAGTCAGGAGCCCGCCTGGAGAATGGAGGCTGAATTATCTTTAAATTGCTGTTGGAGTCAAGAGCCCGCCTGTAGAACAGAGGTTGTTTATGTTAAAGTTGAAGAAGTCAGGAGCCCTGCCTGGAAAATGAAGGCTGCTTTATCTTGAAATTGTTGTTGAAGTCAGGAGCCCGCCTGGAGAATGGAGGCTGAATTATCTTTAAATTGCTGTTGGAGTCAAGAGCCCGCCTGTAGAACAGAGGTTGTTTATGTTAAAGTTGAAGAAGTCAGGAGCCCTGCCTGGAAAATGAAGGCTGCTTTATCTTGAAATTGTTGTTGAAGTCAGGAGCCCGCCTGGAGAATGGAGGCTGAATTATCTTTAAATTGCTGTTGGAGTCAAGAGCCCGCCTGTAGAACAGAGGTTGTTTATGTTAAAGTTGAAGAAGTCAGGAGCCCTGCCTGGAAAATGAAGGCTGCTTTATCTTGAAATTGTTGTTGAAGTCAGGAGCCCGCCTGGAGAATGGAGGCTGAATTATCTTTAAATTGCTGTTGGAGTCAAGAGCCCGCCTGTAGAACAGAGGTTGTTTATGTTAAAGTTGAAGAAGTCAGGAGCCCTGCCTGGAAAATGAAGGCTGCTTTATCTTGAAATTGTTGTTGAAGTCAGGAGCCCGCCTGGAGAATGGAGGCTGAATTATCTTTAAATTGCTGTTGGAGTCAAGAGCCCGCCTGTAGAACAGAGGTTGTTTATGTTAAAGTTGAAGAAGTCAGGAGCCCTGCCTGGAAAATGAAGGCTGCTTTATCTTGAAATTGTTGTTGAAGTCAGGAGCCCGCCTGGAGAATGGAGGCTGAATTATCTTTAAATTGCTGTTGGAGTCAAGAGCCCGCCTGTAGAACAGAGGTTGTTTATGTTAAAGTTGAAGAAGTCAGGAGCCCTGCCTGGAAAATGAAGGCTGCTTTATCTTGAAATTGTTGTTGAAGTCAGGAGCCCGCCTGGAGAATGGAGGCTGAATTATCTTTAAATTGCTGTTGGAGTCAAGAGCCCGCCTGTAGAACAGAGGTTGTTTATGTTAAAGTTGAAGAAGTCAGGAGCCCTGCCTGGAAAATGAAGGCTGCTTTATCTTGAAATTGTTGTTGAAGTCAGGAGCCCGCCTGGAGAATGGAGGCTGAATTATCTTTAAATTGCTGTTGGAGTCAAGAGCCCGCCTGTAGAACAGAGGTTGTTTATGTTAAAGTTGAAGAAGTCAGGAGCCCTGCCTGGAAAATGAAGGCTGCTTTATCTTTAAATTGTTGTTGAAGTCAGGAGCCCGCCTGGAGAATAGAGGCTGAATTATCTATAAATTGCTTTGGAGTCAGGGGCCCGCCTGTAGAACGGAGGTTGTTTATTTTAAAGGTGAAGAAGTCGGGAGCCCGCCTGTAGAATGGAGGTTGTTAAATTTTAAATTGAAGAAGTCAGGAGCCTGCCTAGAAAATGGAGGCTGCTTTATCTTTAAATTGTTGTTGAAGTCAGGAGCCCGCCTGGAGAATGGAGGCTGAATTATCTTTAAATTGATGTTGGAGTCAGGAGCCCGCCTGTAGAACGGAGGTTGTTTATTTCAAAGGTGAAGAAGTAAGGAGCCCGCTTGTAGAATGGAGGTTGTTAAATTTTAAATTGAAGAAGTCAGGAGCCTGCCTAGAAAATGGAGGCTGCTTTATCTTTAAATTGTTGAAGAAGTCAGGAGCCCGCCTGGAAAATGGAGGCTGCTTTATCATTAAATTGTTGTTGAAGTCAGGAGCCCGCTTGGAGAATAGTGGCTGAATTATCTTTAAATTGCTGTTGGAGTCAGTGGCCCGCCTGTAGAACGGAGGTTGTTTATTTCAAAGGTGAAGAAGTCAGGAGCCCGCTTGTAGAATGGAGGTTGTTAAATTTTAAATTGAAGAAGTCAGGAGCCCGCCTGAAAAATGGAGGCTGCTTTATCTTTAAATTGTTGTTGAAGTCAGAAGCCCCGCCTGGAGAATGGAGGCTGAATTATCTTTAGATTGTTGTTGGAGTCAGGAGCCCACCTGGAGAATGGAGGCTGAATTATCTTTAAATTGTTGTTGGAGTCAGGAGCCCGCCTGGAGAACAGAGGAGTACATTTCAAGTTGGAGTCAGGGGCCCGCCCGTAGAACAGATGAGTACACATTCAAGTTGAAGTCAGGAGCCCGCCTGCAGAACAGAGGAATACATTTCAAGATCAAATCAGAAGTCAGTAATGCGGAAGGTTACAACAAAATACCCCCAACATGAATCTCATCGCAGAAATCAGAAAGAAGACTACAAGAACAAGTCGGAGATAGATAAGATTTTGTAATTCCTAGTTTAAATCTAGCTTCTTGTTTTCTTTTGGAACGGTGTAATAAGGAGATCAAAAAGCAGTAGCAACAGCATGCAACAGCAGTAACAGCAAAATTGCAGTTCCATGGTAGTCCCACCTAACAAAATCTCCCAGAACTACACTGACCTGATTCCTTTATAGCCAAGGATATGTAGGCAACCTCCGAAGCAAGGTTCGGTCACCACCTTTTTTCAAAATGCTTCCATTAGAGTGAATGTGAGCAAAAATTATCCATGGCATTCATTTGTCTTTGCACGAAAACTCTTCATGTTCTCGAGCAAAGAGGGGCAGCTGTAAATGCCTAATTTTTGCCCCATCTTTTTCTTATATATATATATGTGTGTGTGTGTGTGTGTGTGTGTGTGTGTGTTTGTTTGTTCTTATTTGTGTATGTATAGGTTTTAAGAATTGAGTTGTGGTTTGATAAATGGGGTAGGAGTTGGGCTAGTGTGCAACTTAATTAAAATTGTGCCAAAATTGGCCCAAAATTTGAGCCCAAAGAACCTAAATCCGGTCCAAAAGGGGCTGCCAGGAAGAGCATAAAACGACGTAGTTTTGTCTTGAAACTACGTCGTTTTGGTTAAGTGACAAGATTCCATCTCATCCACCCATCTTGATTTAATCCAACTGTCCTAGTTTGATCTTCATCCTAGGTATTTAAAGCCTAAAATCCCCAAAAATTTGCCTCATTTCCCCATTATTTCCTCTCTCTTCTTTCCCTTTCATCACCCCCTCTTCTCTCTCCCCCCAAGCCGCCGGCGCCGTCCCATCGCCACCGCCAGAAATCGTCCATCGGCGGCGGCCGACCTTCAATCCGCCCCAAAATTCACCATGTAATCTCCACCACCTCCTCTTTCCATATCTCCAAACCAAATCCTTCAAAACACTCTCAAACTCCTTGAATCTTAGATCTAAGAAACTTTTCCGTCACTTTTTCGCCCAAGTTATTGAAGTTCCGGCTACTACCACCCTACAATACATACATCAACGGATAGAGCTCCTCAAGACCTAGCTATTGATGTCAATTCTACCTCAAAAATCCGGCGACCAAAATCCGGCCAAAAATCCGGCGACCTCCCCGAACATCCTTCTTGGCATACCACCATTTTTTCAGCCATTTGAATTGTAAAATGGTAAAATGCTATTATTTTTTCATGGCTGAATTTTATTTTTAATTTTTAATTTTTAGATTTTTATTTTTTGTCTATTATTAATTATTTTAGCATTAGTTTTTGAAGTTTGAAATGTTAAATTTTCTGTTTTTGCACTTGTTGAAATAGTAAAATAGTTTTGTACTGATAAAAGTAAAGTAGTGAAAAATACTTAAGAGTATATGGTATTTGTTTGTTTGTTTATTTACTACTTCAAGACTTTTTGAGTACAAAACTCAAAAGTCATTTGTTTGGTAAGGAATATAGACTTTTGGATAATTTTTGAATAAAAGTCTATCCTTGAACAACAAAATGCAGATTTTTGTTTGAAATACTCTCTTTTGACAAGATTTGATCGAGAAAGTCTTGCTTTTTGAATTTAAGAGCAGACTTTGTAGAAAATCTGTCAAAAAGATTATCTTTTGAATTTTTGAAATAGCTGTCTATTTTGATATATAGGGGTATTCCATCACACTTTAAGAAAAAAAAAGAGAAGGCACACTGGGAGGGGAATTTTTCACACTAAGAGTTCAGTAGTTTGAGAGGAAAATAGGTTGTGGTTTGGTCTTAAACTTGGCTCTGTTTGTTGCTGCTGATTGTCAATCTGCTGTTGTTGTTATCTGCTGCTGCTGATTTACTCCTTTCTTCTTATATTTTCAATACCAGGTACCTACCTCAAGCTTATGTTGATGTGTCAACCCCTATTGGAAACATGAGATGAAATGGAAGATACATTTTGCTAAAGTTGCACTATTTTTATGCTTCTATATGTTTTGTAGAGTTTTGTATGATTTGGTTGTTTATTATAAATGTACTAAGGGCTGCTTTAAATAATAATGGACTTGTACTGTTAATCTGAAATGGCATGAGTTGTAGTTAATTCAGGACGTTTGTGCAGTTAAATAGACACTGAATACTATTCATGGAGCCTAGTTAGTTTGATTTTTGTTTCGTATAGAATATTTAATCAATTACTGATTAGCATTTAGCCTGAGTAATTAAACCGATTTCGTAGCTTGGTTATTAATCCTTTAGGTAAGTATAATTTTATAAGTGTTAGCTTTAGTTCACATTGCAATAACCTCACCTGGATATGTTTTTTTTAGTTAGTACTTGAAAGTAAAATAGTCCTTTAAAGTTAATGTGGTAATTTTGGCAACAAAAAAAAAACTCGAAGAATAAGCGAGATTTTGCCTCATGTCGATGCAGTTTACCTGTTGGAAGGTTATTGTAGTTTCATTGAGAAATTAATGGCTGTTGCAAATGTGTGTTTCAATTAGGTGCTAATTGTTGGAACATCCGTAGCTTGCTATTAATAAATAGACTATTGGAGATTGTGTATCACAGTGTGGTTGTGATTCCCATGAAATTGGATATGTGTTAAATATTTTGTTCTTTAAGTTAGTCAACACAAAGTAGAGATCCTGCTTGACTGCAACCTTTTGGTTTGAAAAATGTAGATTTTAATAATTTTAGACAATTAGATTTGAGGTATGCCATATTAGCCAAGTGTATGATTTATGGCCCTCGTGAGCTAATTTAGAAACCTTTTGGTTAGAATAAATCGAGGTGTGCCACGCCGCACGAAATGACAATTGTGTGGCCCTCATTTTCATTCCGTAATGATCCTTAGAATTCGGGAGGGCCGTTTAGCAAATTTCACGGCCTTCCCCAAAATAACAATATGCTAGATTCTTTAAGCACGACTTTAATAAAATTACCTCCTTAAACTCGGGTGTGCATTTCATGCGACCCAAATCAAATCCCAAAACGTTGAATGGAGTATGCTTAGGATTGCAGGTGCATTTCATGTGACGCAATCCGAAGGCACACTTTAAAAGACGTTCATTTTCTTTTAAATAAATACATATTGAATAAAAGCAGTTAAAAGTAAAATTGGAACATAGGCTCTTCATGTGATAAAATCAGATAAAAGCTAAATGCAACAGTTAAGCGACCGTACTAGAACCACGGAACCCGGAAATGCCTAACACCTTCTCCCGGGTTAACAGAATTCCTTATCTGGATTTCTGGTACGCGGACTGTGAACAGAGTCATCTTTTTCCTCGGTTCGGGATTCAATCGGTGACTTGGGACACTATTAATATCCCAAGTGGCGACTCTGAATAATTAATAACCAAATCTCGTTCCGATTGTCCTTTAATTGGAAAAACTCCTTTACGCCCTTTGCGGGCGTAGTAAAAAATGAGGTGTAACACCGGGAGCCTCGGGTGGATTCCGGGTGGTTAACGGATCGAATTTGGGTAAAAAGCTGCTGCTTGTTGCTGGTATTTGGTTTCCTTCTTCGCGAACGCGAAGAGGAAATTGGGAGGCTGCTGGTTTGAGCCTTCGCGAATGTGAGGTGGAGATCGCGAACGCGAAGGAGTCGATCTGGTTACTACGCGAACGTGAGGAGGAGATCGCGAACGCGTAGAAGGAAAAGCTGGCTTGGGTCTTTGGCCTACGCGAACGCGAGGCCTTGTACGCGAACGCGAAGGGCTGGGTAACTGGCCTTCGCGAACGTGAGCGACAGGTCGCGAACGTGAGCGACAGGTCGCGAACGCAAAGAAGGGCGGACCTGGGCTGGGCAGAATGTTTAAAAATCGGGGTTTGAGTTCATTCACCCATTTTTCTCTTAACTTGGGCGATTTTTGGAGCTTTTGAGAGGGGGGGGGGGTTCCGTCATTCTTCATGAGGTAAGTAATTTATTCTAGTTTTAAGTTAAATACAAGATATATATATGGATTTAGACATTGAAATTACTAGAAACTTGGGGTTTGAGGAAAAACCTAGAAAAGTAGTGTTCTTGGATTTTGACCACGCTTTTGGGTATGGAATTTAGAGAAAATTATATATTTGAGTTCATGAGGCTATGGGTAAACTTATTCTTCGGAAATTTTGGAAATCCGGGCACATGGGCCCGAGGGTATTTTTGTCAACTTTTCGATCGGGGTTAGGAATTATTATAAATTGGGCTAATATGAGTAGTTTATCGTATATTAATGGATTTGCGTAATCATTGGCTAGTTTTGGAGCGTTGTGAATCAATTAGAGTCTTCAGAAGGGCGTGGAATGACGGTTATGGATCTTCGGAGCGAGGTGAGTCTCCTTTCTAACCTTGTAAAAGGGAATTATCCCCATAGGTAAAATAATTGGTTATGTGCTCCTATTTGTGGGGGCTACGTATGCACGAGGTGATGAGAGTCTGTGCGTAGCTACTATTATGCTACTGTTTGGGTAGTTTAGGACCCAAAAGCATGCTATACTTGGATTATTTGTGAACTTATTGACAGCTTGAATTGCTTAAATCATATCGAATTCGTAAAATGAATTTCTGAACAGATAAATCTTCATCTTTCTTAAGTGGTTAAAAGTGGATTTTCTTTCTTTGGATAATTGCTCCGTGTGGACTTCTTGATTGACTGTCTGTGTGTGTGTTTATTTTTGGAACGGGCCGAACGCCTCGACAGATTAGATAGATGCATCTATGGTTCGCGTCGTTCGGCCCTCGGCAGTGTACAGTTTATTTTATGTTGGATCGGGCCGCACGCCATCTATTGGCTGTCTTAAACTTATTAAAGTCGTTATTTGCCTCTTCATGACTTGAGAATATTTGGATAAATAATGAAAAGGAATTTTGGAAATTTCCTATAAAAGAATTAATTGTTTACTTGTTTCCTTCTATTTGATTAAAAATCATGTTTATAAAAGTCCACGATTTAATGTATTATTGACATCACATTATTGGACTCTTAGTAAGTGTCGAAGTCAACCTCTCGTCTCTAGTTCTTTGAGATTAGACGGGATACTTACTGAGTACATGTTGTTTTTGTACTCATACTACACTTCTGTGTATTTTTGTTGCACAGCCATATGCACCTCTAGTGGACTAGTGGGCGTAGCAGCATGGTTGACATGAAGACTAGGTGAGCTGTATTTCCGGGAGGCGGCCCGCAGCTAGTATAGTCTCTCTCAGGATTCTATTTACTTTCTGTCCACTGCATTCCGGACGGATATTGTATTTTATTTCCTTCTTAGTAGATGCTCATACACTTGTGACACCGGGTTATAGGATGGTTATAGGATTGTTTAATATTAAGTTTGTTAAAGACTTCATGGTTATTTATGTAAAGTTCATTATTTGTTATTTAATGTATAAAGGAAAATGATTTCAGCAAATACTAAAAAAATTGGAATTTAATTAAGTAATTTGGTTGGCTTGCCTGACAGCAGTGTCCGGCGCCATCACGACCTTAGTGGATTTTGGGTCGTGACAGTCTAGGCAGGCCTTTTTCATAGCGGGAGGAGGGTGCAACGGCCGCTTTGACATATGGTTGATGTCGTTCGAGGTCTCTTCTGGTATCATTTCTTTGATCTTTTCTGGTTTCGGCCTGTACCGAGGTCAGTCGATGAGTTGGTCCATTGAGATCGTCCTCATCTGCTTGGACCTCGCCACAATACGCGTTGTGTATTTCATCCCAAGTTCTTGGGGGTACTTCATCAGTCTACTTAATAACTTTCTCGTCGCCCTCGAACCACCCCTACTCATCCCATTTTGAAAGGCTGCGACTGTCATCCCTTCTGACACGTTCGGCAGGGTTATACTTACTCGGTTGAACCGGGCGAGAAAGTCCCTCAATCCCTCTCCCGGAGACTGTTTAATAGCAAATATATCATTCATTCTCGCCTCGGCCTTCTTTTCCCCAGCATGGGCCATTACGAACTTATCGGCCATCTCTTCGAAAGTTTCAATGGAATGTGCAGGTAGTTGCGAATACCATGCTAACGCTCATCCTGTGAGGGTTTCACTGAATTTTTTCAACAAAATGGAAGATACTTGTTCTTTGGCGAGGTCATTGCCTTTCACGGCGGTGACGTCACATGATC
Organism: Nicotiana glauca; assembly: GCA_026770625.1. Lineage (NCBI taxonomy): Eukaryota > Viridiplantae > Streptophyta > Magnoliopsida > Solanales > Solanaceae > Nicotiana > Nicotiana glauca. The sequence continues at coordinate 21,530 of MU739856.1, forward strand.
TTCAGGGTCGGTCGTGCCATCACATATCCTGAGGTAGGGCGGCATTTTAAAGGTTTTTGGTATGGCATATGGGCAGCGTCATCACTATATGGTTGCTTGACGAACTGGCCAGCATCTTTCTTCGTTAAGAGTTTAGGGGCGTCTAGTATCTTATCGACCATTTCTTGGTGTTCTCTCATTTGGTCCCGGAGTGCTTTGTTCTCATTTTTCATTTCCTCCATCCTTTTCAGAATGGCTGCGAGAGTGTCGCCACTTGCACTATTAATTACATTGTGAGTAATACCAGTCGTTAGAGGAGGAGGGAGTTGGTTGTGTTGCTCGTTCGTTCACTTGCGTTCTCTGTAACCGTGTCCTGAGCAAACTTATGGAGAACGCTGGTTAGCGTGTTAGTTAGCCATGCCTCAAAGAGCTTTTTTACAATTAGGGGTGTCCCCCCCCCCCCCCCCCCCCCCGCCGCAAATGTGGAGTTCCCTTACAAAGAGATTTTGTGATGTTGCAGTGAGGAAGAGGTGACCCATCTCGTCTAGGGGAGGCATTGAGCATCGTATCCTCACCAGCTGTTTCGCATCTCTCGTTGAGGACAATTATGAGGTTGTTCAATAAGTCATTTGTTATCCTTACCCTCTCTTCTCGGTTACTTGTCATGTCAGATTTTGTAGAAGGAAAGAGAAAATCTTGGGCTTCGTGATGTCAGTGATCCGTGTTGGTTGTAGATCTAGCAGAATCTAAAATTTTAACTAGGAAATCCCACAGATAGCGCCAAATTATTTGACCAAAAAGATATACCTCTTGATTCAAATAATTAAATTTATATGACAAAGGGTTAAACCTAGTTAATAATAATATTTCTAGGTGTGAGTTCCGAAAGCATGATTTGCGTTAAGTAGATCTGGTGAAAGAATGACAACAACATGCAATAATTATTCCGAAATGTATGAGCAATAATTTTGCATTTAATGGCAAATAATAACAATAAATGACATTTAAGTAACTAGGGGGAGTGATTCACCCAATAAAGGATGAATTAGACAGTTACTTCTTCTGACAATGATGAGTGACAGATGAGTCCTTGAATGTTCGAATCTTTCTTAGATCGGTTGGAAAAGTGAGGAATAATTTGGTAAAGGATATTGATAAAAAGGTAAAGCTTGTCTCTTAGTAAGAGAGAAAGAAAATATTTTGTCAAAAGTCAGCTTTTACAAATGAATCTCACGTGCCTCATATTTTTGGCCCTTTTTCTATATATATGACACACATTTCTAACAAACCCTAATAGTAAAAATCACAAAGAATATTCGCTAGAATATTCCCTTTAGTATCTTATTTCAAAAATTAGTTGTTACAGCTTCATCAATGATGCTCGACCTCGATCATTTGTCATCATCTCGACCACAGCTCCCATCGACTCTTCGACTACGAGTATTTATGCTTCCTGGATCACCTCGGCTAATGACGAATCGAGAATTCTTCCTTCTGGGTAATCTTATTTCGAATATTATCAGGCGGATTTTGACCCATACAAAAATATCTACAACTTACATAATTGTATATAAGATGTATATAAATTGTATGTAAATTACCGTTTTTGACTGGATTATTATGTACAAAAAATGTGTATTTTAAGTTGTAGATAAATTGTCGATTTTAACCGAATTTGTACATATTTTGTAAAAAACTTTTATTACTTTCTGTAAATATAAAAACTTAGACAAAACCGAATAAATAAATTTAAAATCTGGTATATATACGAAAAAGTCCCTTTTGATTTGCTGACCCCTCTTCGTCTTTTATCTTGGATAGAATAAATGGCTTTCCCCCCAAGTGTACAAGTCCAAGTAATAGAAAATTTTGCATGTTTTTTTTACCAAGTGTACAAGTTCATGTAACACAAAAAATTTGCATATTCATGTACAACAATAATAACTCCCAATAAAATTTTGCATATTCACATGACATGGAGGGTGTTTGGATTGACTTATTTTAAGTGTTTATTGGTTTTGAAATACTTTTTTAGTTTTTGTGGTATTTAATAATGATAAAAAGTACTTAAAAGCACTTACTTTTGGACATGAAAAGTATAAAATAGGCCAAAAGCCAAAAGTTAAATATTACCAACTTATGAATTTTGGCTTTTACTTTATAAGCTTCTTTTTAAAAGCCAATCCAAATACCCTCATAGTCACATAAAAAATTTAAATGAGCTTTTTCCCCTCATATAGTTATACAACTTATATTTTTTTCAAATAGAACGATGAGTCTAAGTGGGCGTTTGGACATAAGAATGGTAAAATTCCGAAAAAAGTAGAGATAAAAAATTCAAGCGAAAATGATATTTGAAAATTAGAGTTGTGTTTGGATATGGATATAATTTTAGGCGATTTTGAAGTTTTGTAAGTGATCTGACGTGAAAAATTTGGAAAACAGTTTTTTGGAGTTTTTCAAATTTTTGAAAAATTCCAAAATTCATCTTCAAGTGAAAATTGAAAATTTATGGCCAAACACTAATTTCAAAAAAAAGTGAAAAAAATCTTAATACCAAACGGGCTCTAAGTACCAAGACCAAACATCAATTCTTTAATTTCTTGAAAGTAATCATTTCTCTAAACCCAAATTCCAAAAAAAATGAATATTGAACAAAGAGAGAGCATCCAGAAGATGAAAGTAACAGAGATTAGGATGTTGAGGTGGATGTGCGGGCATACGAGGATGGATAAGATTAGAAATGGAGATATTCGAGAGAAGGTGGGTGTGGCCCTCGTGGAGGACAAGATGCGGGAAGCAAGACTCAGATGGTTCGGGCAGATTCAGAGGAGGAACACTGATGCACCGGTGAGAAGGTGTGGGCGACTGGCTGTGGTGGGTACGAGGAGAGGTAAAGGGAGACCTAAGAAGTATTGGGGAGAGGTGATCAGGCAAGACATGACGCGTCTTAGGATTACTGAAGACATGGCCCTAGACAGAGAATTGTGAAGGTCGAGCATTAAAGTTGTAGGTTAGGGGGAGGTTTTGGATATTTCTGCAGCGCACTAGAGTGTGACTAGCGAGTTAGGAGTTAATCTTAGGATGCTAGTGATCAACTACTGATGCATGGATTTATTTGTTGGATACTAGTATACCTTCCATCTTTTTCGTATTTCCTATATTTTTTATATTACTGATATTTTATTATTTTATGTATTTTATGTTATTTTAGTATGGGTTTATGGATAGTACTAATATATCGTCTCTTGTTGCTGGCTTGAGCCGAGGGTCTCCTGGAAACAGCCTCCCTGCCCCTCGGGGTAGGGATAAGGTCTGTGTACATATTATCCTCCTCAGACCCCACTTGTGGGATTATACTGGGTTGTTATTGTTGTTATTGTTGTTGAACAAAGAGAGAGCATATAGTGCGAAAAGGAAAATTCAGAAACTGGGCCGGGTATTGTAAAGAACAAATTGGGCTTTAGCCCAAAAAGGACAGGCTTATATTGCTAGGGACTTTATATAAGCCCAAATGAGAACGAGGTGCTGCATAAGTCGACCTGGTTCTTATCAGATTGATAAAAATAAGGATATCCTTCTCTTTCGCTACGAGCAGATTGATAGCAGCTAAGGTGGAGAACACAAGCATAAGAAGGTAAAAGACCTAACTCTCTATAAAGTAAATAAACTCTATTAATGCTATCCTTATACTTAGAATGTTAATAGTGAAAATACGTAGGTGTTAGAAATGAGAGGTGAGTTGAGTTTTAGTTGGTTTTCATTGGATTTGGATTGGTCACCGTGTGTTTGACAAAATGTCTGCTTTAGTAGTTTCTGGTTTCTGTGTTCAACAAATGGAAAACTTAGTCGTGGATGATTAGTGAGACTTATAACAGTTTCTGCCCAGGCAGGCTTCACTTTACTGCCACTTATCTGGTTTTGCTCTTAAAGAGTGCACAAATTATTTTTTAAAAATCAGTTCTACCGCTCATGGACTTAAAATACAAATTATTTAATATTAGAATTAGATGAGCACAAAGAATTCTGTTTAGTTAGGGAAGAGAATACAACACTCAGCACCTAAGGTGCGTTTCTAAACTTAACAAACACGGCCAAAAGAAAAAATGGATGTATGGCTGGGCGAGCGGAATGGATATAGAGAATTCATATAACAGACACCAACTAGTTGTTAATGAGACATAGCTGATTGATTGAGTTATGTGTCATAGGCCTTTTGCTCTGATTCTTTTTGTTTTCTATATTAGTTTGAATTTTTTATTTTTTCTCAAAGAGGGATATTACAGCACAAAAGAGGCATTCCTATGTCACTACATCTCAATTTCTAGTAAAAAGAATGCCGATATGCTAAATCTTAATTTTACTTGTTATAGGTCCTAACATTGTTATTTATTCTGATATTTTAATGTTCTTGTTGCAGTCTGGTCGGTGAGGATAGTACACAGCTTAAGAGGATTTTGGCATTGTAAATAGTCATACCAAATTTGAGTTCTTCCTTAAGATAGCAACTGAGAAAACAAGTGCTAGAAAAATCATGCCTGTTTTAGTGCTAACAAGGGCCCTCTTGTTAGTTGGTGATTCTTTATCTTTGAGGAATGTTTCACAGTTTACAAGGATAGCTCCATTTCGAGACAAGGTCCGCTTTTTAAGTGACAGTGCATCCCTCACTCTAGCTAGCCTTGGATTGAAGAATGAAGTTAAGACAGTAAGTGCAAATGAGAAAAATAAGCTCCAGCAGGGTGTTTCAACAATTGAGGTCCCCAAGAGCAGAGTGAAGAAAAAAGTTAGTGGCAATAAAACAGGATTGATTAAGGAGAGAAACCCCATAGATATAAAGACTGCACCATTTGCTGCAGAATCATTTTCAGAGCTTGGCCTTCCACCTTTGTTGGTGGAAAGGCTAGAGAAGGAAGGCTTTACGGTTCCAACTGATGTTCAGGCTGCTGCAGTTCCAACTGTTCTTAAAAATAACGATGTTGTGATTCAGTCGTACACAGGTTCAGGAAAAACACTAGCTTATGTCCTTCCCATACTGTCTCAAGTTGGTCCATTGAGTGGGGAGATCTCAAATGGCTCTGAAACTGGGAACAAAGTGGGCATCGAAGCAGTAATAGTAGCTCCTTCAAGGGAACTTGGCATGCAGATTGTCAGGGAAGTAGAAAAGCTATTAGGACCAGCGGACAAGAAACTAGTCCAGCAGCTTGTAGGGGGTGCAAACCGATCGAGACAGGAGGAAGCTCTGAGGAAGAATAAGCCTTCCATCTTAGTGGGGACACCTGGACGGATAGCCGAGATTAGTGCAGCTGGAAAGCTTCCTACCCATGGTTGTCGTTACTTGGTATTGGATGAAGTTGATCAGCTCCTTGCTGTCAATTTCCGGGAGGACATGCAGCGGATATTAGACCATGTGGGGAGAAGACCTGGTGCACGCGGGGGAGAGTCAAATAGTCCACTTGTCAAGCGATCTGCGCGTCAGACTATCATGGTGTCTGCAACAGTGCCTTTTTCAGTTATAAGAGCAGCAAGAAGTTGGGGTTGCGATCCACTTCTCGTTCAAGCCAATAAAGTCGTCCCGCTCGAGTCTGTCCCTCTTTCTAGACCTGTTAATATCTCAGGAACACCACCTACTGCTAGTTCAAGCTCAAATGTACAAGCTATGCCTAGTGTTCAGAGCTTACCCCCTAATTTGCAGCATTATTACACTATTACTAGGATACAGCACAAAGTTGATATGTTGAGAAGGTGTGTGCATGCTCTGGATGCCAAGTGTGTGATAGCTTTTATGAACCACACAAAACAACTAAAAGATGCTGTCTTCAAACTAGAAGCTCGTGGTATGAAAGCTGCAGAGTTACATGGTGATCTCAGCAAACTTGTAAGATCAACTATCTTAAAGAAGTTCAGAAATGGGGAGGTCAGGGTGCTGCTAACAAATGAGCTTTCAGCTAGAGGCTTGGATTTACCTGAATGTGATCTTGTAGTTAATCTGGGGTTACCTACTGACTCAGTTCATTATGCACATCGAGCTGGCCGTACAGGTAGGCTTGGCCGCAAGGGCACGGTAGTGACCATATGTGAGGAGCCAGAAGTCTTTGTAGTAAAAAAACTGCAGAAGCAGCTTTCCCTCTCCATTCAGGCTTGTGAATTTTCTGACGGAAATCTTGTCATTACAGAAGATTAATCTACATAGCACATGCTTCTTTCAAATTCTTACAAGTCAAATCACTAAAGACAACTGGATTTTGTTTACTAATGGTGGGAGCTGGAAATGTTGTTGCCTGCCACTACATGTCAATTCAGATGAGATTTTGCCTTCTAAAGAATGTGCCGAGGCAGTCTGCATTGGATCTGATGGTATTGTGAAGGAGTTGCTTCAACCTCTACTTATTTAGAATCATATATGTAAGTCATCTGAGACAATTGTTATTTCTAGATATGCCGGATATTAGTAAATAGATGCTGAAAAATACTATGTGATTTATTGTTCCTAATGTTGCAATGGCGACAACAGTAGGTTTTTAGCTGAACCTACTTCTTTGTTCATCAAGGTTGTCTGTTTTGGGTATATGGAATGGCTAGTGTTTTATAGTATTGATAATAATTTCGTTCCCGATGAAGAAAAGGGAATATAGTCCTGTTTAATTGTTGTCTTCAGGGCATAACTGGAAATACAGGAAAACATTTTCTGCAGATATAGAAATAGAATTGTAAGTTGCTGTTACTTTAAAGCACAAATCTAGCTTATACTGTACTAGTTATACTGTTTATTCACCATAATAACGACACAACAATTAAAATATGTATATTTTCTACCAAAATCATCTCTTCTTTGCTATAAACTTCCGAACCCTCTTTGTATCAACTTTTACCAGACCATTAGCGTAGTTGGAGATAGTCGGTATATCCCACCAATTGCTACTTGTGATGCTTCAAGTGGATCAAAACGTTCTTGACTGAAACAAAAAAGTGGTGAAGAAATTATGTCCCCATTTTACACACTAGCTTTGTCAATCCTGGAGTTGAAGGCTACGCGTTCAATTCCCAGTGCATCACCATATGATCCTTTTGCACAGCTTGTAGCCTGATAAGAGAGCAGAGACTGCAATGACCATGAAAGCACTAAATGACATGCAATCAGCAACGGCAGCCGCCTTCCAGAGTGAGCTTTGGCTATTCATCTGTTGAATGACTGGTATGGTTACTGAAGAAGAAGACACAAGGAGGTAACCTGCCAACTGTGCAACACTCTGCTTATGAGAATTTGTGTTTTTGAAAGATTTATCTGCAGTGAATGTAGAGGAGAACTAGAAAAAAGCATTCAGAAAGTCTACTCTTCTTTATTCAACATAAAGATTTAGCTTTGGTAGTTAATTGAGCATATATTCACTCTTTCGGCGGCATCCAGGGAAAAAAAGAAGAGGAGAATTCTTGATACTTGTTTTAACTACAGGAATGGGTGCAATCATTTTTATGGTCAGAGTTGTATGTGAATCAGATACTATGGTTTTGTACTCGGAAGAAATCACTAGCTAATTGAAGTTAATAAGTACCTGATCGAATATGAAACAGAGGTAGTCAGAGGTCATATCCGAGATCAACACCCCTCTATAAGCAATGTCACAAACTCTTTTGAAGAGTTGAAAGGCCGAGTAGATAAAAACTAATATGCTTACTGTGAAGCAGTACCTGCAGTGGTGTAAAGTAGCTCTCAAAACCATTGCACTGATTGTTCTTAGTTTAAATTCTAGTATCCTCTACAACCAAAAAAAGACATTCAAATGGATCTCAGTGTTGATTCTTACGTTAATTCTGGGTGATCATAGAAGCTGGAGATCCGTTTTCTTTTGGTCCCTTCTTGTGCAGCTAGCGAGAGAGCGGAGATGAAGGAGAAGAGAAGTGCCAGTGACCTGAGGGTAAGATCATATGTATGAATAGAAGGCCTTGAGCTCAACCTTGTCGATGCCACAGAAAACGAATATGGTGATGGTGTTGGCAAAGGTGGTTGTGTAGCTGGAGATCTTGGAGTTGATGAAGGAGATGCATCAGATACCATTCTCTGAGCAATCATCAGCACATTCCCTTCTTTCATTATTCTCTCTTTTTTCCAACTGTGCAGCAAATGATGTTACTCAAGAGAACAGTGTGTTCTAAGAGCAATTTGATTGTCAGGAACTAGTGAAAATCAATAGCAGGAAAAAAACTATAGTCTTGGATTGTTATGCAGCCAATTGAAGAGAAGTGCATATGTTACACATTGATAACTGGCTGGTGATATATCTTGTCTCAAGTAATGGATAGTTGGTTAACCACTACTATATTTAAATGGAAGCAGGTGATAGAAAAGGATGTCTTAAGTCAACTATAAACGTAGCTTGACCAGAATGAAGGCCTTTCTCAAATTGTTTACACTGAGCCAGGAGATATTATGTTTAAGTCAACTTACAACAACATAGCCGTAATCCCACAAGTGAGATGTGGAGAGTATAGTGTACGCAAACTTTACTCCTACCTTGTTTAAGTCAACTTATAAACCATGATTTTACCATAATGAAGTAAATAATCGCGCACATTTGAGAGCATCTCTCAATTCACAGACAAAATAAGGATACAAAATTTCTAGCTTAAAAGTTCAATTATACTAATGTTAAGATAACCTTTGAGGTAGCTCAGAATCGTATATACTACATGTAAGTGTGCTTGACAAGTAGAGGCGGATGCAACATATTAGTGTTGGATTTATCTGAACCAGTATTTTTAACGGGGAGCACAAATTTAAGTGTTAAAATTCATAATAATTGCAAGAAATAGCATGTATGAACCCCTAACTTTATAAATACGGGTTCAATCTTTAAACCCTAAATATTAAACCCCATTGAACTTAAATCCTTAAATGTTAAACCTCATTGAACTTAAATCCTGAAACGAGAAGCATGTATATATTGCCTGTCCGTTAATTCAGTACAACCTAATCCCAAGCTATATAAATCTCCAATCTTGACCTTGGTTCAGTCTCCACACAGCTACTGTCACCTTCAATAAAATAAATAATCACATTCTTTACTCTTTTTGGAAGAATTACAATCAGTAAAGCAATTGGTTGAAGGGGTCATAGGTAGGAGGCACAATTAAGCCCCCATAAAACCATTTGAGGTAAAAACAAGAACATGCTTCACCAGTACATAACAATCAATAGCAATTATTGCATATTGAACAGTAAAGCCTTTGGATACATTTATGTTGCAGAAAATGTAAAATATATGGATGTTGACTACAGATCCAACTCTTAAGAAACTTAGTATTATAAAGTTTAAAAGAGCATTTTCAATGTTGATCTGATCTGAGTCCTCCAACTATTACTTGTATAACATTTCAAGGTTTTGATTGGTAACCCCAAGGATTTTGGCTTGCCCATTTCCACTGGTCCCTGCACATCTCATCTACACCATATTTCGCCCTACGAAAAGAAATAAAAATAGTTAATTCCTGTATTAGTATCCTCTTCCAACTGCTGAGATTTGAAGATTTGTGCATGAACATTAACCTTAATAGGAAAAAGAAAATAGAAAACCAGCTACTACTTACTTCCAGCCAAGCTCCTTCTCAGCTTTTTCGGTTGATGCATAAACAGCAGTGGCATCTCCTGGCCTTCTTGGACACATTTTAAGTGGAATTTTCTGAAATGCAAAAAACATGCAACAAATGAAATGCTTGTTCAATTAATTCAAATTTTCTATTTATTTTAAGAGAGCGGGAGAGATAGAGAGACCTTTCCAGATGCTCTTTCAAAGGCAGCAACCATCTCTAGGACAGATTTGCCTTTACCAGTTCCCAAATTATATGCAACACAACCTAATGCAAAACATTAAAGAGAAGAAAAAAGATGATATCTTCAGTAGCTAAAATGAAAGAGCATAGTCTTCAATTGAAAGTACAAGGAAATGTATCATTTTCTCGCAGACAAGTCAAAAGAATTCAGAGCTCAGCTTTACTTTGAAAAGGATTTACTTACCTAAGTCATTCTGCTTGAGAAGTCTCTGAAGTGCAACAACATGACCATCCGCCAAATCCATAACATGGATGTAATCTCGTATCTGCTGAGCAAGAGATTATAAATGGTTTACCAGTCTAAGTATGGGAATGAAACATGTTGAAGGTAGCAAGTTCGTGCCACAAATCTACTTAGATATTCTACTATATTTCTGTCTTTTTCTTCAGTATAAATAACAGTTTCATAAGTTGAGCCAGCAGGTAACTTTGCTTCTCTCTTCGCTTCCTGCTTCTTTGATATGAATGAATGCTAGTCACATGGTTAATTTAACTCGTTTGATTTCTTTTTCCTTTTTCATACACAAAAGGCTATAGTTACAAAAATCAGTCAACAGAACCTACCGCAGTACCATCAGGTGTAGGGTAGTCGGTGCCATACACATTTAACTCTGGCAATCTACCAACAGCTACTTGCTGAATGTAAGGCATAAGATTGTTGGGAATGCCCCTTGGATCTTCCCCAAGTTTGCCGCTTTCATGAGCTCCTACCGGATTGAAATATCTCAGCAAAATGATATTCCATTCAGTGTCTGCCTTCTGAATATCCCGAGCAATCTCTTCAAGAAATAGCTAATCAAATAGAAGGAAAGACATGTTAGTGAGAAGAAGTAACTAAACAATCCATACTCTACAAAATGCGATAGGATCAACTGAACGATCTTAAACACTTCAAAATAACAAGAGAATTATTCACAATACTAACTTTTGTCCGACCATAGGGATTCATAGCCTTCAATTCAAAATCCTCCACACACGGAATCTTTTCAGGCTGACCATAAACTGTTGCAGACGATGAGAAAACCAACTGCAATTTCGCATCATCAATTAAAAAAGTTATCAACCTGACCAACCAATTTTACACCAACAGTAGGAATTCAAAAATTTCTCTACTTTTTGAAGCAAAATGAGTTCTTGAAAGAAGCTCATATTTACTATTTTCCTTCAAATTCTACCAAAATTATAAGTAGAAGGGTAGCAACATGATGAATATAACAGGTTCCAAGTTGCCCTGAATGCGTAACCTATTTTAATATACATATTTAAGAGAAACCAATAATATATCAAAAGACATACCTTCTTACAATTATATTTGGCCATGATTGAATACAAAGTTATTGATCCAATCAGATTGTTATCAAAATAAAGAAAGGGATGATCAACACTCTCCCCAACAGCCTTAAGTCCCGCAAAATGGACCACTGCAGCAAACCTATTTCGATATATATTACAAAACAATCAATCAAAGACCTCATAGAAATGCATATAAAGGAAATTATAACAGCTGGAGACATTTTAAAGCAGGAGATTTGCATACTTTCTTTTAGAAAATAACTTCTCCAAATCATCTTTGTTTCTGATATCACCCTGCCACCAAGAAACAAATAAGATGAAATCCCAAAGCAAGTGAAAGAACCAATTTAGCATTGTTCATTTGAGGAAGATAAAGTGGTAAAAACTCACCCACAGCCAGTATATACACCAAGCCAATAGATGCATAACATGTTTTTGCACTAAACTTGTATCACTTAACCATGGCTGACTTATTATATACTTTCACCACATATAATCAGGGGCGAACCTAGTGTATGGATAACTGGTTCTCCGAAACCCAGTAACTCTTGCGTAGACTCTGTATTTATATTAAGAAATTCACTAAATATTGGTAAATATCTAATTGTAAACCCAGTTATTATTGCATATTAATCTGAAATTACGGTAGGAACCCATAAACCTCAAATTCTGGATCCGCCTCTGCATATAATCACATAACCCTGATAAGCTGATAAAAGTCACCCCATTTAATCACTTAACCATGATAAGCTAATATAAAGGGCAACCCGGTGCATTAAGCTCTCGCTATGCGCGGGGTCCGAGGAAGGGCCGGACCATAAGGTCTATCGTACACAGTCTTACACTGCATTTCTGCAAGAGACTGTTTCCACGGCTCAAACCCGTAACCTCCGCGTAACACCAACTTTACTAGTTATGTCAAGGCTCCCATCTCGCGATAAGCTGATACTTACTTTTTTCTTACCGAGGATTAAAAAGACCTAGTTGCAAAATCACAGAACAAATAAAAAGAAAAAAAAAGGGACAAAAAGGCATATATACAGCAACAGCCACTTGATCAAGATTACCTTTTTCAGAAGATGAGAACAACATGAAACAGGGCAACTTTAACCCAAAAAATAAAAAAGGAAAAGAAAACAAAGCACTAAACAAGTTTCAATAAATACAAAATTTTCGTGTAAACATATGACTATCTAAAAAAAGTTAGTGCCAGGGAGTCCTAATTCTACTATAAAACAAATAATTCTTGTGAACTTATCAACCTCTTTTATATAAAAACCCCAGAAATGTATAGAATTCTTTCATTTCTAACTTTTTCCTTTTCCATTTCTGGTTTCAGTACAAGGGTGGTGTTGGTTTTGAATTTTGATCAAACAAAATTCAAGAAAGTAGAAAAAAACATACCAAATGGAATTCAAGATTTTGGGAAAGTTGAGGGCCAACTAATTCTTTGACTCTATCAACAGCTTCTTCAACAGAATTATGGAAATTATCAATGATCGTAACCTTAAACCCTTCATTCAAAAGCTGAACAACAGTATGTGTTCCAATAAAACCAGCCCCTCCTGTCACCAAAATATTTTCTTGACGCTGCATAACCATTTTCACAACACAGAATAAAGTTTCTATTAAAACAATAAAATTCAAACTTTATTGTAGAATGAGAAAAAGGGGTTGTCACTAGTGAACGTATAATAATGAGAAAAGGCTTAAGTAGAAGATACGTGAAGAGAAAGGGAAGAGATAAAAGGAAAAGAGTTTGAGCAAATCAAGGACTGTTTTTGAAAAGTGGATAAGCAAACATCTTAAATAGGGAAATTTTCAGAATTTGAAGGGGGTTGGTGGGACCTTAATAAAAGGCCTCGGATTTTTATCTTTAAAGATAAAAACAGAATTTTTATTATGGGATTTAAAAAATAAAAAAAGTAAACGCGCTAAATAGTAGAAATTGAACTAGTGATCTGTCAAAGTTTTTGAACTCTTTTGACTACTTAATTATATTTTTGAACAGTGTCAAAGGAATTTAAAATATAATATATAGAGGCAAAATAAATTTTGTCTTATATACACAGTATAATTTTTTGGTGAAGGGGTTCGGGTGAACACCCTTCTGCCTTCCTAAATCCGTCCTGATTAAAGCGATTCAACATCTAATATATGTGTATATATAAAAGTTTAACTTTATACATACATTATAATTTTCGGGCTAAGAGATTTCGGGTAAATCCTCTTTCGCCCTCTAGTTTCACCCCTATGGACAATTTATACATTTAACTGCGCAATCAAAAATAATTATTTTTGTTAGTTAATTATGTGAAAATTATACACTAATTATATATAAAATAAGTATATTTTATATTGAATAAAAAAATATTTTTAATGTTATTTTTAAAAGCAATTATACGGTATAATTTTTCTTTTGATTATAATTTTTTTTAAAATGAGTCTTACTATTGTCGAATTTAAATTAATGATAGCTCTAAAACGAGTATTCATCATCGTTACTGAATTTTTTTTAATTAAAAAAGGGAGATTTTTGTTTTTTCAGGGGGGGGGGAGGGTAGGGAGTTCGATGGGATTTTAGAGGGTATAGGGTGAGGTGGGGTGGGTGAATCTTGGAAGAAGATTGGGATGATAAGAGAATTAATGGAAGTTTGGAATATAGTTACGGCATGCAAGAAAGTGCCACAATTACTAAAAGGTAAATTTTATAGAGCAGTGGTTAGGCCTGCCACGTTGTATGGGACTAAGTGTTGGCCGGTTAAGAACTCATATATCCAGAAGATGAAAGTAGCAGAGATAAGGATGTTGAGGTAGATGTGCGGGCATACAAGGATAGATAAGATTAGGAATGAAGAAATTCGAGAGAAGGTGGGTGTGGCCACCATGGAGGACAAAATGCGGGAAGCAAGACTCAGATGGTTCGGGCACATTCAGAGGAGGAACACAGATGCACTGGTGAGGAGGTGTGAGCGACTGGCTGTGGTGGGCACGAGGAGAGGTAGAGGGCTATCACGACCCAAACCAATGGGCCGAGACGGGCACCCGGTACCTTACTCAAACGAGTACCAATGTAACGTATCTTTCTTATTAAATCATCATATACACATGACATACGGGCCTAATAGGCCAACATAATCATTTATAAACTCAAATCATAGACCGACAAGGTTGTACAATCTTTCACGTATACGAAATACAGCGTCCCCAAGCAGGTCGAGAGCCCTCCAAGTAGGCTATCAGCTCAGCGGAAGATGTTGGTGCGCTCCATTTGCTTTGGAGTTCCTTGGTTGGTTAGTATGATTTAGACGTGTATTGTTTGGTATGGCGGGACTCTATCTCGACCTTTATGACATTTATGTACTCTTAGAGGCTTGTAGAAATATGTCGTATACGTGAAAGATTGTACGGCCTTGTCGGCCTATGATTTGAGTTTATAAATGATTATCTTGGCCTATTAGGCCTGTATGTCACGTGCATATGATGATGTAATAAGAAAGATACATTATGTTAGTACTCGATCAAGTAAGGTACCGGGTGCCCATTGCGGCCCATCGGTTTGGGTCCTGACAAGGGCGACCTAAGAAGAATTAGGGAGAGGGATCAGGCAGGACATGGTGCAAATTAGGATTGTTGAGGACATGGCCCTTGACAGGTAATTGTGGAAGTCGAGCATTAAGGTTGTAGATTAGAGGAAAGTTGTGAATATTTCTACAACGCACTAAAGTGAGATTAGCCAGTTAGGAGTTAATTTTAGGATGTTAGTGGTCATCTACTGTGACGACCCAAAGGGTCATCACCTATTTTTAATTAAATTTTGTGTCTCCGAGGTCTTGAAAACCTTATTTAGAGTCTTTTCGATTTGCGTGCCCAGTCCGGGCGCGTAACCGAAAAGCTTAAATATGAAATTCTGTGAAAATGCTAAGTTTTGATGTTAAAATGAATAAATTTGACTTTGGTTAATATTTAAGCCAACGGGCTCGGACCCGTAATTTGACGGTCCCAGAGGGTCCATAGAAAAATATGGGACTTGGGTGTGTGCCCGGAATAAAATTCCGAGGTCTCGAGCCCGAGAAATGAATTTTTTTAGAAAAATTATTTTCTTAAAATGTTTAAGAAAATTGGAAATGAAATCTGAGTGGAAAGTGATGGTATCGGGCCCGTATTTTGGTTCCGGCACTCGGTACACATCTTATATATGTTTTAAGTCCTTCCTGTAAAATTTGGTTAACAACGGACGTCGTTTGACGTGATTCGAACTTGAATTTCTAAATTTGAAACTTGATGAAGTTTGAGGAAAAGTTCTTGATTTTGAGGTTTGATTCGTTGTTTTTGAGATTATTTAGGCGATTTGATCGCACGGATAAGTTCGTATAATGTTCTTGAGTTAGTACATGTGTTTGGTTAGGAGCCCCGAGGGCTCGGGTGTGTTTCGGAGGTGTTTCGGAATGATTTTAGACTTATAAAAGTTGCAGGTTTTCCAGTTCTTATATGTCCTTCTTCACGTTCGCGGGAGGACCCTCGTGAACGCGATGAGTAAAATATTGCTGAAGGAACTTCCTTCTACGCGAACGAGTAGACCAGGTCGCGAACGCGAGGCAGCGGGGGGCTATACCTTCGCGAACGCGTTCTTGGCTACGCGAACGCGAAGGCCAAGTGGCCTGGGCAGGGGAGGGCTATTAAACCTACGCGAACGCGATCATAGGGTCGCGAACGCGAAGGCTCTGGGAGTTGATGCTCCACGAATGCGAGCCATTTATCGCGAACGCGAAGGTCACTTAAGTTGGCTTCATCGCGAACGCGACAGACCTATCGCGAACGCGATGAAGGCCTGTCCAGTGATTTTAAAACAGAACCAAAAACGGGATTTCATAAAATTTTCATAAACCCTTTCTTCTTCAAAGCTCCTAGGCGATTTTTAAAGCACTTATTCACCAAAGTTTCTTGGGTAAGCATTGTTTAACTTGTTTTCTTTATTTTTCATCAATACCCACTAGAATTCTAGGCCTAAAATATATAATTAAGGGTAGAAAATTAGGGATTTGGGTAGAACTAGGGCTTTTTATTTAATGGTGATTTAGACTTTGTTTTGGGGTCGAATTCTGAAAATAATTATATATTTGGGCTCGTGGGTGAATGGGGGATTTAATTTTGGTTCGAACCTTGCGTTTTGACCAAGCGGGCCCGGGGTCAATTTTTTTAGGTTTTTGGAAAGAATGATTGGAAAGTTACAATTAGGCATTGGATTCGAATTGTTTGGCATTATTTGATATTATGAAGTCATTTATGTATAGATACAATTGATTTGGAGCCGAATTCGAAAGAAAAGGCGGTTTTTGAGGATTGAATTAGCCGTGGAAGTCTGAGGTAAGTGTTCGGTCTAACCTTAGCTTGAGGGATTAGGAGTTGAGTCATATTTGCTATGTGTTTCTTGTTGAGTACGACGTATAGGCATGGTGACGAGTATCTATACGTTGATGTCAAGCATGACCGTGAGTCTTAAATTAATACTTGTTGTACTCTTGAATAATACTATGGTTGCAATAGTGAGTAAATTTATGGTATTGAGCAAAGGCTTAGCTTATTTTCGTAGAAGTTATTTATGAGTTAGAAATGGTGATACTAGAGATGATTGGAAGTTGAATTGAGATTGGTTATAGCTGGTTCTCCCTTGCTGGGACGAATATACTAGTACTGTCGAGTTCCCTTGCCGGGATAGAGTAACTTATGGTTAATCCCTTGTCAGGATTGTTGTTATGATTACCGTGAGTTGTATATTTGGAACGGATTGCACGCCGCAACAATTATTATATTGGGTCGGGCTGCACGCCGCAATAATTATTATATTGGATCGGGTTGCACGCTGCAATAACTATATATATAAATATGGATCGGGTTGTGCGTCACAACAGTGTAAATGATAAAGGATCGGGTTGCGCGCCGCAACAGTAGTACTATTATAATGTTTTGGATATTGTATTGTTCTTTTATATTCCTTTGGTTTCTGCTAGGTTGAATTGTTTTCCCGAAGCATGTACCCCCCTCCC
The DNA here is from genome assembly GCA_026770625.1 of Nicotiana glauca. NCBI lineage: Eukaryota > Viridiplantae > Streptophyta > Magnoliopsida > Solanales > Solanaceae > Nicotiana > Nicotiana glauca. The sequence continues at coordinate 38,674 of MU739856.1, forward strand.
TTTTTACTGCTTATTACTTGTTTACTTTTCTGTCATATATTATATAATTGCACAGGTTTATCTGGAGTCTGGTTCTAGCCTCGTTACTACCTTGTCGGGGTTAGGCCAGACACTTACCAGCACATCGGGTCGGTTGTGCTGATACTACACTCTGTGCTTATGTATAGATACCGGAGCAGCATGCGGTGCGCAGCAGTAGTTTGGGAGCCAGCCTTCAGTCCACGAGATCCCGAGTTAGTCCTGCAGGCGTCCGCAGGCCCGACATTTCTTCCATCTATTTCGATGCACTGTTTCTTTTTATACTGAGACAGATTTTATTTCATTGTTTCAGACACTTGTATGTAGCACTCCTAGATAGTCCGTGAACGTTGCTAGGTAGAGACATGTATTGGCATTTATACATTTTGGCTTTCTATTTATCTAGGACTTCCGCAAAGATTTTATTTTTCCGATGTCATTTTAATGATTATCCGTTATTAATTTAATTGTTTAAACATGTATAAAACGAAAGATGTAATGGTTTCAAAGATTCATGGCTTGCCTAGCTTCCACGAGTAAGTTCCATCACGACCCCGAGGGGTGAAAATTTCGGATCGTGACATCTACTGATGCAGGGCTTTATCGGCTGGTTATTATTATACCTTTCATCAATTTTTTATTTCTTATATTGCTGTTATTTTATTATAATTCTATTAATGGTACTAATATATCGTCTCTTGTTGCTTTCTTGAGCCAAGGGTCTCCTGGAAACAGCCTCTCTGTCCTTCGGGATAGAAGTAAGGTGTGCGTACATATTATCTTTCCCAGATCTCACTTGTGGAATTATATTGGATTGTTGCTGTTAGCAGGCATGAGTTAAGTGTGTGTGCGCACAAAAGGCAAAGAAATAATAATGAGTGAAATATGGATTTGAATACAATATTTTAAGTGGAGAGGTTTTTTTTTTTTTTTTTTGGTCGAATAAGTGGAGAAGTTACCATTATAAAATAGTATTTATAAATTAATGTTTTGAATGACCAAAATTGGGACTCTGTTTCACTATTGTTCTAGCGTGAAATTGTTAGTAAGAGCTTGTTTCATCAAGTTTTTGGGAGGCCAAATTTTATTTTTATTTTGTTGTTAAAAAAGTACTTTTTTAAAAAATTTGAAGTGTTTGGAAAGGATAAAAAATTATTTTTAAGTAGCAGTAGAAATAGTTTCTCTGCTTCTTCGAAGAAGCAGAAATAAAAAATTTATTTATTCAAGCAAAAATAACCTTATAATAAATTTATATTTTTTAAATTATTTTTCATTAGTTTAACATTTTGTTTTCCTTTTTATTTCTACCATAACTTTCTTCTCTTTTTTATTTCAATCATATTTTTATTATCTTTCTCCTATCCTAAGAGTAAAATTTAATTTATATTGAATAATATATTTAAATTATCATATAAACAATAATTAATACTAGATACTCAATGGTATTGCTTTGGAATAACTATATTTTATATTGATTAAAATTTTTAGTTTATATTTTATATTTTAATTAGTGCTTTTATAAGAAATATTTAAAAATAAATTAAATAATACTATTTACAAACTCAACATTACTGTCATTTTTTGTAATTTGATACTTAAATATATTTTTGAAACAATTGGCCAAACACAATGAGCTTGCAAGAAGTATTACTTAAATGAATTGGCCAAACTTTTGCGAAATTATTTTTTCAAAAAATTCTTTTAAAAAAAGTATTTTTATAATAAGCAATTTTTGACCGTTTGGCTAAACGTGCTCTAAATTTTTTTAAGACAGTCACATGGCATTAATGTCTCAATTAATAGGCAATTAAATTTCTCAAAAATTGTGCCTTGGATTATTTGTCTTGTACATCTATCATATTTAAATTTAACTTTTTTAAAGATTGACTTGAGTTACCAAGTAATAAATAAATATTATATTACGATTAAGGATTTTGCTGATCAAAATGTATTGTGAACACATAAAATTAAGCCTAGATAGCTAACTAAATTTGTGAACAATATTTTCTGCTTCTAAGTTTTATACTAATTTTATGTATACTCTTTATTGTGGCTAATGTTTCGCCTCATGTATGTAAAGTGCTTCATCTCAACTTTTATTTTATCCAAAATATGGTGTAAACATACATTTATAAAAATATTGATTCAGTTATAAAAGTGATCCAAGTTGAGAGCAATAGTGCGTTTGTTGCATACGTCGTCTCCATACTATATACTATAAGCAAATAATGTGAAAGTAATATTATTCAATTTGCTGCAAATTGAGCCTTATTCTTTACGCCATCTTTTGGCTTTATTGTAGCTATTATAATTCAAGTACGATAAAATCAATTTGCTTTTGGTCCCTCATCCAAAGTTTGTTATATATTCCTGTTAAATAAAACATGAATTCTTTTCTTTTTTTTTTTCTTCTTTCAATCTTATAAGTAAATGCATGCAGCAACCAAAAAAAAAAATCCCTTATTAATGAGATGATAATTAATTCCTTACTTTTGGTTTTGCTTGTCTCACGTGTATACCACTTCACTACTAAAGCATCCTGAAAGTGAATCAAATCTTCGGACTCCTCCAAAACAGGGGCGGACCAAGTGCATGAGCTGCGGGTTCCCAAGAACTAGTAACTCTTGCGTATTTATATTAAGAAATTTATTAAATATTGGTAAATATTTAACTGTAAACCCAGTTATTATTATATATTAATATAAAATTACGGCGGGAACCCATAAGCCTCAAATCCTGAATCCGCCTCTGCTCGAAAATATACGAGGGTGCTCGAAAATGGTCCAAATAGTTGAATAGTCTAATTAAATTCAATTTTCCTTTTTTGTGAATTTCTTGATTTCTCGCCAAGAGGGGTTTAAAGATGGCCAAATACATAATTGGGCCCTTAAACTTGGCCTTTTTTTCACTTGGGCACTTAAACATAGAGTTGTTCCTATCAGACCCTTCAACTAAATCACATATGTGCCAATTAGACACTTTGTAGACCATCTGAGAGAAACTTTTATAAAAATTATTAGATATGTAATTAGCTGCAGTTATGTATTTGATAGCTTTTAAGGCTTTCTTCTTTGCTTATGAAATAGCTGCATTTGTATATTTGACAGCTTTGCTCTTTTGCTGAAGTACTATTTTTGTTAAAAGTTGTTAATGTCAAAATGCAACTTCTATCAACCACTTGTGCGTTCTAGTTTGTAAAGTTTTATTCTAGTAGCTTACAAGTGCCGTAAAGTTTCATAAGCACTCAATTATGTCACTACAAAGTGCTTATGAAAATTTTCGTGGTATCTCCTATAATCGTACTTTAGTGCCGTAAAGTTTTATGAGCAAAGAAGAAAACCTTAAAAGCTATCAAATATACAACTGCAGCTAATTACATATCCAATAATTTTATAAAAGTTTTTCTCAGATGGTCTACGAAGTGTCTAATTGGCACAGATGCGATTTAATTGAAGGGTCTGATAGGAACAACTCTATGTTTAAGTGCCCAAGTGACAAAAAAGGCCAAGTTTAAGGGCCCAGTTATGTATTTGGCCTTTAAAGATATAATTGGAGGACATGTATGATTAGGTTCCATTTATATACTTGGTAGAATCTAGCACCTATTTCTTGCATGTACCAATTGAAATATTTTAATAAATTGAGTATCAGTATTGGGAGAAAAAAGAACAAAGGTATAACTAGTATAATATCTACAATTGGATTCAAAAAAGCTGCCAGCATAAAGGAAATATCTACAATTGGTCCATCCCCAACTAGCAAAAGTCCAAAGTTGCCAAGATGAACTTAGACTTGAATTTGGCTGCCAAATTGTTTGGCGGAAGGAAGAAAAATTTGCATTGCGAATTTTCAATCAATCCTCCATTCTGATTGGTTGGAGAGGCAAGCCATTTCTCCTATAAAAGGAGAGCTTTGGCTTCTTCATTTCATATACCAAACAAAGAGAGAAAAGAGAGAGCAAGGTATTTCATAGACTATAAGAAAATAGTTTGTGAAGAAAAATAGAGTGTGAGAGATATTGTAGTGAGTTGCAAAAGGGCAAAAATGTATTTATTTCTTTTGAGGGTGTAGTGGTCTTAGGAGTATTTTTTACTCATTACTACACAGTGTAAAATTCATCACTCTAGTGATATCAGTTACTCCTCTTGGCCGTGATTTTTTCCTTATTCAGAAGGTTTTCCACGTAAAATCTTGATGTCATTATTGTTGTATTCTTATTCTTGCTGATTTAACCATAACTTAGTGTTTCCGCATTTATCACTAATACCGTGAATACTATTTTTACGGGATTTATTCCCAACAAGTGGTATCAGAGCCAAGGTTCTGTCTGAGTATGCTCTGTGGTTGTAGCACAGTCTAAACTTTTACATCAGAAAAGAATTACTTTGGTCTCACAATAAATAGTATTTGTATTTTGTGATAAACAATGGAAGTCAACACTAGTAGAATAGTTACTTTGAATGGCACAAATTATGCCATTTGAAAGGACAAAATGAAAGATTTGCTCTATGTCAAGAATTTTTATCAACCTGTCTTCGCTACTATAAAGCCTGAAAATAAATCAGATGAAGAGTGGAATTTGTTACACAGGCAGGTTTACGGCTTTATTAGACAGTGGGTTGACGATAATATTTTGAACCATATTTCTGGGGAGACATATGCTCGGACCCTATGGGAGCACCTTGAAAGTCTGTATGCTCGGAAAACTGAAAACAACAAGATGTTTCTAATAAAGCAGATATTGGGTTTAAAATACCATGATGGTTCCGCGATGACAGATCATCTGAATAATTTTCAGGGGATCATGAACCAGTTATCTGCTATGGGCATTAAATTTGATGAAAAAATTTAAGGCCTGTTTCTACTTGGTTTCCTAGCATATTCTTGGGAAATTCTTAGAACTTCATTATCAAATTCTACTCCGAATGGTATGATCTCTATGCATCTTGCCAAAAGCAGCCTTTTAAATGAAGAGATGAGAAGAAAATTTTAAGGTTCCTCCTCATCAGATGTCTTGGTGACTGGCTCTAGGGGGAGAAGCAAGAATTGGGGTTCTCAAAATAGAGAACATAATAGAAGCAAATCCAGAAGCAAACTTAAAAATATTGAGTGTCATCATTGCGGGAAGAAAGGGCACACAAAGAAGTTTTACTGGATTTTAAAAAAGGAGAATGTAGACAAGGAAGAACAGAAAGAAGATGGCAATCGTGTGGCCACCATCACTACAGAAGATCTTGTTACTGTCCTTGATGCAGAACTGATAAATATTACTTGTGATGAGTCAAGCTGGGTTGTGGACAGTGGTGCCGCATCTCATGTGACATCAAGGAAGGAATTTTTCTCATCTTATACTCAGGGTGATTTTGGAACTTTGAGTATGGGTAATGAGAATGTATCTAGGGTGGCTGGTGTTGGAACGATTTGTTTGGAAACTAGTATTGGAATTAAACTAGTTTTAAACAATGTAAAGCATGCACCTGATGTTCGTTTGTCCTTGATCTCTGTTGGTATTTTGGATGATGAGGGATATGTCAGTACCAATGGTGCTGGAAAGTGGAAGCTCACTAAGGGTTCCATGATTGTGACTCGTGGGGAGAAGCGTCATGGTCTATACTGGACTACGGCCTCTACCTGTGTTGATATGGTGAATGCCATTGAGAGCAATAACTCTACAATATTATGGCATAAAAGGCTTAGCCATATTAGCGAGAAAGGACTAAATGTTTTGGCCAAGAAGAAATTGTTGTCAAATTTTAAAAGTGCAAAATTAGAAAAATATGAGCACTGCTTGGCTGGAAAACAAAAAAGAGTTTCTTTCTAGTCTCACCCTCCTTCCAGAAAGACAGAGTTGCTTGAGCTAGTGCATTCAGATTTATGTGGTCCAATGAAGACAAGGACTTTGGGTGGTGCACTTTATTTTGCTACCTTTATTGATGATTGCTCAAGGAAACTTTGGGTCTACATCTTGAAGACTAAAGACCAAGTGTTGGGTGTCTTTAAGCAGTTTCAGGCTTCAGTTGAAAGGGAAACTGGAAAGAAGTTGAAGTGTATTCGTACTAATAACGGTGGTGAATATTATGGACCGTTTGATGAATACTGCAAGCAGCAGGGTATCAGACACCAAAAGACTCCTCCAAAGACTCCTCAGCTTAATGGTTTAGCAAAAAAGATGAACAAGACCTTGATATAAAGAGTCAGATATTTGCTTTCTGAAGCAAAGTTGCCGAATTCCTTTTGGGGTGAGGCTTTTTGACCGCCACACATGTTATTAATCTATCCCCTGCGGTTTCTTTGCAAAGTGATGTTCCAAATAGAGTTTGGTATGGCAAGGATGTTTCCTATGACCACTTGAAAGTGTTTGTTTGCAAAAATTTTGTACATGTGCCTAAAGATGAGAGGTCAAAATTAACTGCCAAGACAAGGCAGTGCATCTTCATTGGTTATGGGCTTGATGAGTTTGGTTACAAGCTATATGATCTAATTGAGAAGAAGGTCTTGAGAAGCTGTGATGTTATCTTTGTGGAGGATCAAACTATTAAAGATATTAACAAAGCGCAGATGCTAAAATCTCCAAGTTCTGAAGGTTTAGTTAATCTTGATCAAGTTCCTCATACAAATTGATGGTGATACCCGGAACCATATTCTGGATCAGCATATTGATGGTGATAGTGATAACAATGCTAATGTTGATGAGATTCTGGATCAGCATATTGATGGTGATAGTGATAACAATGCTAATGTTGATGAGGCAGATGCTTCTACTCACGAAGCTGTGGACGAGTTAGATATTCCACTCAGAAGGTCTTCTAGACCTCGTACTCCTTCCTCCCGTTATTCACCCAATGAGTATGTATTACTCACTGATGGGGGAGAACCTAAATGTTATGCGGAGGCCATAGAGAATGAGCACAAGGATCAATGGATTGAAGCCATACAAGATGAGATGAAATCTCTGCATGAGAACCATGCTTATGAGTGGTGAAATTGCCTAAGGGCATGAGAGCTTTAAAAAATAAGTGGGTGTTCAAAGTTAAAGATGAAGAACATAGTTTGAAGCCCAGATACAAAGCTAGATTGGTTGTCAAGGGATTTGGTCAAAGAAAAGGTATTGACTTTGACGAAATATTTTCTGCTGTTGTGAAAATGTCCTCCATTCGGACAGTTCTTGGTTTGACTGCTAGTCTTGATTTGGAGATTGAGCAGATGAATGTGAAGACTACTTTTCTTCACGATGACTTAGAAGAGGAGATTTATATGGAACAACCTGAGGGCTTGAAGGCAAAAAGTAAAGAAAATCTTATATGCAAACTTAAGAAGAGTCTATATGGATTGAAGCAAGCTCCCAGAAAGTGGTACAAGAAGTTTGAGTCTGTTATGGGGGAGCAAGGCTACAAGAAGACTTCTTCAGATCACTGTGTGTTTGTACAAAGATTTTTTGATGATGATTTTATCATCCTCTTGCTATATGTGGATGATATGTTGATTGTGGGCAGAAATTCTTCCAAGATTGACGAGTTGAAGAAACAGTTGAATAAGTCTTTTGCAATGAAAGACTTGGGTCATGCTAAGCAGATTTTGGGCATGAGAATTACTCGTTCGAGAAACGAAAGGAAGCTTTACTTGTCACAGGAGAAGTACATAGAATGTGTACTGGAGCGCTTCAATATGAAAAGTGCTAAGCTGGTTCGCACACACAGTCCTGATCATCTGAAGTTGAGCAAGAAAATATGTCCAACAACAATGGAGGAAAAAGAGAGAATGTCCAAGATTCCTAATTCCTCTGCCGTCGGAAGTTTGATGTATGCAATGGTATGCACTCGATCAGATATTGCTCATGCAGTCGGTGTTGTTAGAAGATTTCTCAAAAATCCAGGAAAAGATCATTGGGAAGCTGTAAAGTGGATACTCAGGTATCTAAGAGGAAGCTCACATGAATGCTTATGTTTTGGAGGATCAAATCCAATTCTGAAGGGTTATGCAGATTCTGATATGGCAGGTGACTTTGATAACAAAAAATCCACTACTGGATATTTGTTTACTTTTTCAGGGGGAGCTATATCATGGCAGTCAAGGTTACAAAAGTGTGTCGCACTGTCTACAACTGAAGTGGAGTATATTGCCGCCACCGAAGCTGGCAAGGAGATGATATGGTTGAAGCGGTTTCTTCAAGAGCTAAAATTGCATCAAAAGGAGTATGTCGTTTATTGTGACAGTCAAAGTGCAATAGACTTGAGCAAAAACTCCACGTACCATGCAAGAACAAAGCATATAGACGTAAGATATCATTGGATTCGTGAACAGGTGGAGAACGAATCTTTACAGGTCAAAAATATTCACACGATTAAAAAGCCCGCAAATATGTTGACCAAGGTGGTACCAAGAGACAAGTTCAAATTGTGCAAAGAACTTGTCGGCATTCACTCAAGCTAAAAGTCTTCAAGTGAATGGGTCTGGAGGAGGAGATTGTGGGGTCCATCCCCAACTACCAAAAGTCCAAAGTTGCCAAGATGGACTTAGACTTGAATTTGGCTGCCAAATTGTTTGGCGGAAGGAAGAAAAATTTGCATTGCAAATGTTCAATCAATCCTCCATTCTGATTGGTTGGAGAGGCAAGTCATTTCTCCTATAAAAGGAGAGCTTTGGCTTCTTCATTTCATATACCAAACAAAGAGAGAAAAGAGAGAGAGCAAGGTATTTCATAGACTATAAGAAAATAATTTGTAAAGAAAAATAGAGTGTGAGAGATATTGTAGTGAGTTGTAAAAAGGCAAAAGAGTATTTATTTCTTTTGAGGGTGTAGTGGTCTTATGAGTATTTTTTACTCGTTACTACACTGTAAAATTTTTCATTATAGTGATATCAATTGCTCCTCTTGGCCGTGGTTTTTCCCTTATTCATAAGAGTTTCCATGTAAAATCTTAGTATCATTATTGCTGCATTTTTATTCTTGCTGATTTAATTATAAATTAGTGTTTTTACGTTTATCAATAATACCGTAAATACTATTTTTATGGGGTTTATTCCCAACAAGTACCCCACCATCGGCCAATATGTAGACGTGATTTTGTAGTACAGTACACGAAAATATTCCAATTTGAAAAACTAAAATTTGTTGTTGAGTCATTTCAGACGTCAAGGCTGGCGTGGAATTCTCATCTTCTCAAAACTTCGAATTCCAAGATTTCTTTCCGAAGTTCCTAACTGAAATAGATAGCTCAGTTTGTTACAAATAGTAAGAAAAAAAAAACATATTTCTTCTTTGCCATTTTGCATTTTATTAATCAAATCGTCACCTCAAAAAAGGCTAATGATAATGACAATAACGATAATGATATGATAATAATATTAATATAACAATTCTCAGCTAAGTATAAAGGAAAAAAAAGGTCTCTAACAAAAAGAAAAAGGAGTACAATATAATGAGGAGATATTATTAGTTAATAATTGATAGACAAAGCAATAATTGGTTCTTATCATTTTATCCGAAAACTCTTTGAGATAGCTAAGGATGCAATCCTGTTATTGGCGAAAATGATGGTCTACCAGAAAATGCTGACGCTACACGTCCATATCTGAAATTAAGGGTTCAAACTGAACCGGAAAATCGCACCAAATCAAAAAATCAAACCAAACCGATTAAAAAATTCGATTAGGTTTGGTTTGACTTGATTTGGTATTGAGTAAAAAAATCTGAACCAAACCGACATATAAAAATATAAATTTTATTTATATTT
>MU739856.1:50645-65768 GCA_026770625.1 Nicotiana glauca
GAGCACAACTAATTAGAATTGAGTTAAAAGCAAATTAGGAGAAAAAGTAAAATAGAAGGCGGCAAAACACCTTTAACGTTGGCGGCAGAAGTACTGTAAAAAAAAAGTAGGTTAGAAGTTGGAGATTTGAAGTTAAAATAGAAAAAAAAAGTAAAGGGTAAAATAGAATTGTGGAGTAATAAGTTAGGGCATAATTGTAAAGAAAAATAGAAAACGATCCCACCACACCAAATCGGTTGTTTCAAAAAAGGGGACTTTTCATTGTTCCGGAACAATGATTTTTTTTTTTTGGTTATTAATCTGCTTTATTAATCACCAAAGATCATGCTTTACATAACCATAGTCCAGCTTATACTCAGCCGACTATCTAATCCTCATCTAATATACTAGCTATAACAGAACTATAATAACTACTATACTATAACAAAAATTGCTGCATATAGTTTCTAGTTCTAGGACTTGCTCTAACATTACAAATATAAGCTAGTTCTCTTGCTAAGGCTTCACTGCTGCGGTATCTCTTCTCAAATATAAGTGTGTTCTTTTCCATCCATATTACATAGGAGAGTTCAGTAATCACCAATCTGAAAATGCTGGCTCTATTTGATTTTCCTTTGGCTTTGTTGATGATCCATTGGAGATGTTGATCCCAGTTGTGATTCTTTGGCTGATTCTCTTGAACCCATTTCATTATTTGTTTCCACAGGTTTTCTGAATAGGAGCATAGCAGGAATAGATGATCTCTTGTCTTTGTATGTCCTTGGCACAAAACACACTGTTGGCAAATGTTCATTCCCCATTTGGCTAATCTATCCTTGGTTGGTAGTCTTCCTTGTAGTAATAGCCATAAGGTTAAAAACAGCTTTTGGTCGAGCAGAATTCTGAAAGATTAGGTTCTTCCAACTTACTCTTGGCAAATCTCCTAGTAGTTGTAGGTATAGTTGTCTGATGGAACACCTGTGATCAGTTGAGCTTTGGATTTGTTGTAGAATACCTCTTGAACCAATTATTCTCCTGACCATCCGACTAGCCTGTTTAGGAATTGGCACATCCTCTAGTTGTTGTTGTTTCACATAGAAAGCATTGATCCACCTGATCCACAGCTTGTCCTCTTTATGAGCTAGATCCCAGCACACCGGAACAATGGATTTAACAATACAATACAACTAATTTTAATAAAACAATCAAAACAAATATTATTTTGGGATAACAATACAATACGATACAATAAAGAACAACCATCCAAACAAGCTGTTAACCAACGTGACGAAAGAGGTTAATAATCCTCCCATAAGGTAGCATAGTTCAAACAAAAATATAGCCCTTTTATTCCCAAAAAGAAAAAGAAAAAAAATTTGAGCAATGCATTTAAGACAATTCTTTTGTTATTCAAAAAAAAAAAAACAAATTTCTAGATCTTAAGCAAATAAAAATTATTCTCCACCACTATAAAACCTAAGTGGATATATAACTTAGTAACCTATTTTGCTCCGTCCATCAGAGATGAACGGCAAGATTCTCTCCGATTTCATTTTTGTTTGTTTAGAGAGATATATGTCCATATGTCTTTAATTAAATAAAAGTGATGTAATGTGGTGCGGCTTTCTATAGCTAAAGATTCAATGTTCTCTAATGGGGTTTTGTGATTTATTGTTTAAATCTTTTGAAAATTATTTATTTGTGTTAGATTCGGAGATTAACTCTAATTTTATCAAGATTTAAAAGAAAACAATTTTGGAACCTCCATTTTAAGGTGTGGACAGTTGCGAAGCTAGAAATTTTCTCAAAGGTATTCAAATTTAAAAGAAATAATAAAAAAAAAAGCCCCTACAAAAGGTATTCAATATATATTATATACCTCTAAAATATAATATTTTACTTGTATGAATACTGCAATTTTTCGATGAAGGATGGTCAACTGGCCACCCTTGTGAGTTGTGACCATGTGGCTTCGCAACTGAGTGTGGGGATGGAAGAAAAAATGGAAGGGGAAGAAGGTAGGTGGCATGCCGCGTGGCATCCACCTCACCCAAATGTCAGACCATGCAGGATTTTGATTGCCATGGTGGAGCATCTTTAGAAATAACATTATTTTTTATTACTTTGCTAACGGGAGGGGTGAATTTAAATCTAAAGTACGGTGAAGAATAAATGTAAATAATTTTTAATAGTAAAGGGGTATGTCCGGCCCTTTCCCCCTGTTTTAAACCAAGTCCATATCGCAAATATTACTCAATTAAACAGAAACTGATCTTTTTCTCTAATTTTTCATCACTTGAGGATTTGTAATCTTCTATACAAAATCTTCATTGATTGACAATCACTGATGAAGAATCAAGGAATGAACATAATCATACCCGCAATTACAAAAATTTATAAATAAAATTATTTTTGCTCCTATTTTATTTGTGATTGCATTTTGTTTTCCGTATATCAAAAAATTATTGCAAACAAGCTAGAGAGAAGTTATATAGTACGTTATAAGGTTATTGTTTGTTGGGAAAAAAATGCACCACTGCTTTTACCCAGACTTATAGTCTTTGTGCTTGACTGTAGACAAAAATATTTTTTTTGCCGTTTTCCAACTTAAATTTGTCAATCTCTTTTGCATTCAAAGAAAGAATTCAGCAATTAAGAACTTCCCACTTTGCTCTTGGGGAGACTCGAACTCACAACCTCTTGATTGGAAGTGGAGGTTGTTTACCGTCAGAGCAACCCCTCTTGTCTTTTGCATCCAAATAGCGAAATTCAAAAATATCCCAGCATCATAACCTTCAAAAATAGAAAATCTATTAATTTACATAGGCAAACAATAAGAAGATTCGAGATAGAAATCAGAAGCAAGAACAGAGATGAATTATAAAATTGTACGAAAGTAGGAATATATAATTCTGAAACCTTTCAACGTTTGTATGATGCAAATTCTTGAGACTTTATCGGCAGGAGTACCTCTCCCTTTCTTTCCATGCAATTAACCCAGCCTTGTTCCGCGAGAAAAATAAGGAAAAAGAAATAGAAAAAGGAATAAGGAAAGAGTAGAACACCAAAAAAAGACGTACTTTTGCACTTGCACGTAGGAAAAACCAATACGCCAATAACAGAAAAGCGTAAGCAGCTAATTGATCACCCAACCCATCAAAACCCAGTGATCTTATAGACTTAAACGAAACGTTGCTTACATTATTTTCTTCATGATTAAAAGTATAGAAGAAACAGTCTGGCTTCTTTAACAGGCACGTTTCAATGAAACGTTTGCTTTTGTTAATTTGGAGGTAACGGAAAAATTAGAAAGAAAATATAAAATTGACCAAAAAAAGGAGAAAAAAGATAAATACAATCCTTGATCATTGGAAGGTGCCACATCACACACTTTTGGCCCTCCTTTCTATATATATAGAATATACTTTGCTCATCTCAATTTGCCTTGTACTGCGACAATTCGCCCTCCTTTCTATATATATAGAATATACTTTGCTCATCTCAATTTGCCTTGTACTGCGACAATTCGGAGAGACATTGTTTTCCTCTTACTATACAACATACCAATATTTTTCACATGTGGGATCGGGGAAAAGTACTATGTAAGCAGACGTCACCCACCCTAATGAAAGTAGAGAGGTTGGTTCCTAATAGACCCTCGACTCATAAAGGTAGGGAAGAGAAGAAGAGTAGGAGGAAAGAGAAAAAGAAGAAAAAAAAAGAAAGAGAGAGAGCAGTGGCGGAGGCAGGGGGGCGGAAGGGGGTTCGTCCGAACCCCCTTCGCCGAAAAATTACACTGTATATATAAGGCAAAATCTGTTTTTTACCTCTATATATTAAGTTTTGAACCCCCTTAACACAACCCAAAAGTATAGTTTAGTGGTCAAGGGGGTTCAAAATATTCATAAGGTCATAGGTTCAATTCCCACTAGCTACAAAAAAAAAATTTTGAACCCCCTTCCCGGAAATTCTGCCTCCGCCACTAAGAGAGAGAAGAAAGGGAGGGACAAAAGATTAAGTAGAACTAAATAGTAAAAACATAGAAATACAATAACTAAAACGAACTAAACAAGAAGACAATATGAAAAGGAAACTCTCAACTCTCAACTACCTACTAACCTTCTACCTTAATCCTCAGCTTTCACACCCTCCTATCAAGGGTCATGCCCTCATTAAACTGAAATCGCGTCATATCATGCCTAATCGCCTCTCCGGTACTTCTGACTCCTATCAATGTTTGATACTATGACCTTATCAAACATTTTCCAACTATGCTTCACTAAATGGGTAAAGAATTAACATCCAAACTCACTTCTCCGAACTCTACCATTCTTTTTGGATCGACAAGTCGAGCATTAGAAACACAACTTTTGCAACCATGTAACAACACGCCACAGAACTAAAGGCAATTGACTTAAATGCATATTTACAAATCCTTCCTTCGCTAAATTTCTGAAGTAGGGCACGGAGAAATCAAATTATAATATTACATCCATATAGAATTAGGGGCAACTCCCAAAACAAGAGTTATCCAACAAACTTCCATGCTCATGTAGTTTATAGCTTTTTGCCATATTTTCTCATTAGTCCCATAAGCTCACAAGTCACAAGGTTTTTGTGACTGCCAAAATTACAACTTCCATTTCAAACTAATTCTCAGCTTTAACTTGGCCTTCTCAAAGTGGCTCAGCATGTCATTGTTTCACTGAAGTTTTATTTCCTAAAAGATTGACATGCCTTTAAGAAGTACCCGATCGATCCATTAGATCATATGATCTGACTGCAATTCAAAAACGGCGGATTAATATGCAACACCATACAGAATAGGAAAACTAGCAACAACTTTAAAAGCAAATGCGAGGAGAGACTCAATACCAGCTTGTGATGCTACAACAAAAGCCTCTCCAGACTGATCCTCAGAATTAATCCTAAATACCAAAAAATGAAAATTATAATACAAACAACCGAGGCATAAAAGAAGCATTTTCTACGGGATCCTGAAACCACCAGCCACCCTGACCTAATTCACGTAAGCCCACCAACTATTTGGCGAAATGCCTATAGTTAAAAACCACAGACATGTCAAGATCCAAATTCAAAATGGTTCCTGGTCAAAGAACTCACTAATACCAGTATAATCTGTAGAGGGAGGATAGATGAACATTTAGGCAGGAATATATCATGTGGAGTCATAGTATATGCATGCATACCTATGTCCCCACTTCTGAAAACATCACTTTTTCAGCTTTAACTACTGAATAAATGTAAAGAATGGAATATAAGGCAATGGTCATGCCCATGCACCCTATACACATACCACTTCCACCCTTCTACCATACAATCCTTTCAGCTTTGCAAATGAATAAACGCAAAAATAAAAACAAAGAGAATAATGCAATGAATAGCCATTTTTCCAAAGACGTGTGCACGGAAGCTTATCCTCAAAACAATTTTTAAGTCATGAAACCTGCAGGCTCAAGATTCTTTGAGACAAAACACTATAAGCCCAATAGTTCCCTTATGTTCTACTCATCCAATACAAGGAGCCTAAGAAGCAACGGATAAGAATTTCAAATAACTGAAACCATCCATCACCTTGCTATGTGGAAAAAATAGCCATGTTTACATCCTGCTAATTTCGAAAGTAAAAAAGGGCAGTCCGGTGCACTAAGCTCCTGCTATGCGCGAGGTCCGGGGAAGGCCTGGACCACAAGGGTCTATTGTACTAATTTTGAAAGTGTAAACGCTTAAAATATACCAACATGGGAAAGCATGCAATCACACACATCCATTGATAAGAGGTACGGTTAAAATCTCTTGCAGACTTGTTAGATCGGTTCAAGCTGTCTAACCGAACTAGCATAACAATGATGCTATTCTAGAGTTCAAGCTCCCAAAAGTAATACTCCCTCGGTTTCAATTTATAAGAACCTACTTCCTTTTTGGTCCGTGCCAAAAAGAATTGACTTCTTTCCTTATTTGGAAACAATTTACCTTTATGCAATGATTTATAGCCATACAAAATATTTGTGCCTCATTTTACACCACAAGTTCAAAAGTCTTCTCTTTTTTCTTAAACTCCGTGCCCAGTCAAATGGGTTCACATAAATTGAATCGGAGAGAGTAGTAGTATTCTCTTTATCAAAGAAATAAATAATATTTTCTCAAACTAAGCAGCAAAAGCTGAAGATAAAGAAAAACTAAAAGAGAACTGCTTCACTACATATAATTATACCTTTTTATGGCGTCAGCATCGTATTAGCACCAAGTCTAACTGCACAAGGTGAAGCTGAAGAAACTGGTGTGCAACATCTAGAGGCATCCCATTCCATATCAAAGGCATATTCCAACCGTCTTCCAAGAGATTTTCCTGAAACTGATGATTTACATCCAGAAAATCTGTCCTTCAGGTTTGAGGCATCTCCCCTGTCAGAAGCTCTTGGGAAATTATGTGTGGGAGTGGTGGTGCCTGTGCAACTAGAATGCGTCGCAGCTTCAGGAAATCTGGAATTCTTCTTTCTTATGATTGAAGGAGTTCCTGTGTAACTCATTGCGGAATTCCTTAAGACAGATTCTGGACTGCTACCATTAGCAGAGACTGTTAATTTAAGACTAGGAGGTGTAGAGCAAAATGGATGACCATTTTTTTGCCTGATAAGGTTGTCTCTACTAAGGTTTTCATCTGTTAAAGGAATCAGCAAGTCCTTTAACTGTGGTGGTTCATAATACAAGGAGCCCTGCTGCTTGAGACCCAAAGAAGATTGCGTGTCATATGCTTTATTCTTCTTGTTACTTTGGGAATGAACCTCAGTAAAGCTAGCCAATGACAAACTCAAAAAATCATGGTCAGGATCATTAACAGTGTCGCGCCTAGACCTTTTGGGAGATTCATACATGCACCCAAAAGTAGTAGGATGAACAGCCTCAACTTGAGAAGTACTCCATCTTGTGTGGTGCAACTGATCCAAAGGAAAATCTGAAGAAGAGGCTGAGAGTGGATATGATATTTTAGTGCGACTTAAATTGGATTGGCATGGTTTATCTGTCTCACCAATCGGAAGAACATCTGCCTTGCCAAATTGTATTCCACCAAGTGGCTTTATCAGATCCCTCACATTTTCTTCTGCTGATATACAGGCACCAAATAAAGAAGTATCCTTATGGAAAGCATTTCCAGCAGAATAAGCATATCCAATTCTCAGATCAGTTGACAAAGCAACAGCAGCATTATCCAATCCTGTCTGCTCGCCTAAAATGATTTGTTCTGCATTTTGAGCTTGTAATGGATTCTTCTTGATCTCTAGCTTTTTTTTGTCACTAGAGAAATTAGGAGATCCCTCACTTTCGGTATCCAGCACTAACCTACTTGGCAAATTCAAGTTTGATCTTTTCTTTACTGAGGAATTCCAATGATTTTTAATTGCATTATCAGTCCTGCGAGAGGTCCAAATGGAAAATAGATCAGCAAGGAAATATGGTACTTCGGTGAATGAACCAAATAGCATGCGTCAATCTTAGAACAAGAAATTCAGTTTAGAGTAATCATCATATATTAAGAACTTGGCTTGTTAGAGAAAAATTGATGCATCTAGTACTCTAGGTAATTGCACAAAAGAACGTCGAACCTCCAGATGAAACAGGGTGCACATAGTGTCCTTAATGTATAGATACATATCTTAGAATATCTAAACTACTCCCCCGAGGAGCTATCACACTATTACTACCTCTGTCCCCTTTGGTTGTCCTAACTTGCTTGCAGGGTCAACCTTTCAAAGTTAGATTGGACTCATATTAGTTAATCTTTTGGAAAATAAAAACTTAACCTATTACTACAAGTTGCAAAATTTTCCCATTTTGATTTGATAAAAAGAGATGCTAAAAGAGTTCTAGTAATAGAAAGGTTTGAGCTTCAAGAAGCAAAATAAGAAACCATATTGGGAGAAATGGATTGCTAAGTCCAGATGGAAGCGAATAAGATAGAGAGAAGCAAAAGTGAAGGGGAACAAATATACCATGTTTACCTATGAGCCGAAAGGTTAAAAGTGCGGGCTCTCATGGACCGAAAAAAAACTGAATGGAGGGAAAATGTAAGACAGGTCGAATACTTCAGAGGTAAATTTGAACCTTTTCCTTAAAATTATCTACTTATGTTCCTTGAAAAAGCTCCACCTGTGTTCAAAATTTTACTACCCTCTTTAAGCAATGTACTGATAAATCTTAAAAATCAAAAAATTGTGTTTGATTTGGCATACGAGATATATCACACTTGTAGTAATGATAACAAATCAGCACCATGCACTCATTGGCATGAGAGGGGGATAGATTTTGCAAATTACTTGATCTAGGGTCTGGGAAAGCCCAAAGATTATCTACATCAAACACCCTTATACATAATTGAAGAAATAGCTTTTCTAGCTTACCTTCCAGGCAGAAACCTCGCAATTTCTGCCCACTTGTTCCCATATATTTGGTGATAGTGGCATAGGACTGATTCTTCCTGTTCAGTCCAAGCATCTCTTTTTATGGTTGGGTCAAGGTGGTTGTGCCACCTGTGACATCCAAGGATAATATCAACATAAGTTTACAACTTCACATAGCAGATTGCAACACGTATAATTAATTGCAATAATCAATCAATGTCATGTTTCTTTTTTCAATTAGAACAGAACATGAAGCGGTGAGTCTCCTTTAACTGCAAAATTCAACAAAGCAATCACCAGTAAATCACAGTAATCAAACATTTAGCTGCTCCCGGTTGTCAAGCTTTTTCTTATTCACTTAAAAATATATAAAACTCTGCCTATGAGAAAAAATAGCACGCCTGAATCCAGATAAAGGAGGGTTGTGCCACAAAGTATATTACGGATTTTCATATAGCCAATCCCAACTAGTATGGAGTTGAGACATAGTTGATTGATTGATTGACTGTTTTGAAAAGAAATAACACAACATCAAACAACAGCAAAAAGGAAGTAAACAAGAAGTGCTTTCAAAGGAAAGAAAATCCAATAGGGCTAAGTGAAAATAAGACAAAGATATGATACCTGCATGCCACAAGAGGAAAATGAGTTCTCAAGGAAAGGAAAGAATTCTGTAAGTAGACTAATGACATACGTTCCAAGAAGAATTTTACAAGTAACGATTTTATAAGCATGTAAACTAACCAGAGGTACAAAAACATAAAATTAACTGTTGCATAGCAACAGATTTAGGCAGAGTTGGAAACTGACCTTTCCCGACATTGCTTGCCAATGCGACCAGGCAAAGACTTAGCAATAAAAGACCACTTCTTACAGCCATATTTCTCAACTAACTCAATAATCAGGTCATCCTCCTGAAATTCCAAAAGGAAAAAAACAACTGTCTTAATAATTATAGTCTTGAAATATGGAAATTGAACTCCAAGCAAACCAACGGTTGTAAAATCGATTGGTACCTCCTTTGACCAAGGACCCTTTACAAGCTCGGGATTCAGAACTTTCTGCCAGCGATGCAAGCACTGGACATCAGTCCTTCCATTCATGCACTCAGCTATAGAACAAAAGAGAACACAATACAATCACAAAAAACGTTTTTGTTCATGGATACAACAGTACAATTCACTCCATGACATAGCCAGGTATTCAAAAATGCTAAACGTTTCAATTGTAACAAAAAGGATTGAAAGAAAGGTAGATCATAGAGGTTTCCTAAAATTGTTTCCTTTCACCTACTGAGTAATGATAGATAATGAACTGCTTTCATGTATGTGATTTTCATAGTGCAGATAGTTCATTAACTCAATAACCAGTGTCAACATGTTTCGTTGTTACTTTCATTGTAAAAGGAGATAACTTAGGGGTCTTTTGGTATGAGGTATAAGAAGGTATAAAGGTGGTATAAAAATTTAATACCACCTTAACAAAACAGGTATAAGTTATCCCGGTGTTAATTTTAACATTAGAATAAATTATAACTTATAGAAGGTGGGACAATTAGCACTGGTATAACTTATACCTTCTTCTTAGAAATGATGCAAATGTAATTCATAATACAACATACCAAACAATGAATAAACAACAATGTCAGCATAACTAATCCCAGCATAACTTATCCCAATATAACTTATACCGGTATAGCTTATACCGGTGTAAATCGTATTCCAACCAAACGATCCCTTAAGAGGCAGAAAATGCCTGCAAACGAAGTGCTAGTGTTCAAAGGTACTAAAAACCACTCATACAGATATTTCCCAACGCAAGCCATTTCTCTATGCTTGCCCCAGATTACCGATACAGGTCATAAAGCGACTAGGAGCAAAAAGTAAAGGTTGTTGTGGTTAACCTAGCTGAAAAGTATAGAGCATGGCAGAATAAATGGTGTCTTACCTATTTTTTTCCAGTTTCTCCCTTTGAACCTTTTCACCACTTCAGTCAACAGATTATCCTGTGAAAGGAATAAGAAGCCAGAAATTTCTGGATCAACAGAATCGAGCCTATGGAAATAGTAAAAATGAACAAACAGAACTGGAATTCTGACTAACAAAGTTCTATATTTATCCTTTCATTTGCTCAGTACATCCTAAGCAACCACATGCCTCAGAGAAACCAAAAGGAAAAAGGACATGACAACTCATATAGAAAATTGTATAAGTACCTAACTATCATGGAGACACTCACAAGGTTATGGAAATTCATCATACAAGTACACAGGAAGCTTTGGTAGAGAAGTAATGCTCTTAAATTTTAACGTATAAAGAGGGACAACATGAGCTCCAGCGACTAGCATTACCTCTTCTTCCGTCCAGCCTGCCTGGGAAGAACGTTTAGTTGGACCTGAGCTCCTTCGATAACTAGAACTGAAATAGGATTTACAAAAATGAAGTGAAAACTAAATAACATCAATCAACCACTTACTTCAATGGCCTTATTTGAGGCCAACTTCATGATCGAAAGCAAATCAAAAGTTTTCAGCTTACCCAGGTTCGGAGGAGTATCTTGGAGTGCTAGCCTCGTAACTGCTATCAGAGAAAGATGAACAAGAAGTAAATCCATCAAAGTCGAGAGTCTGAGATTCCTCCTTAACTTGTATCATGATCTTGCAGCCAAAAGATATCCTCACACTGCAAAAGAAAAATTACTATCAATAAGAACAGTTATATCTTAGTTACACTCTCAAATTCCATAGAAACAATTTTCGAGTGCAGATGAGAAAAACAGCAGCCATTCCCAGTGCCAAGTAAAGGTTGGCAATAGGAATCTATCAATTTCATTCTATACACGTCTGTAGGCACACCTACATTGGGCCAAACAATTCAGTATAATGTTACACTATCTTTATACTAGCCGTCAACCAAAAGGACCCTCTTCTTTTATCTAGACTTGGGAGTGGCAAGAGCTACTAATTACACAGGAAAAAAAAGAGTAACTTCTTTTTCAAACAGAATACGAATTTGTGTGCTCCTCAAGAACTAATCAATCAATCAACTCCACCTTGATCCCAAACTAGTAAGGATCCGCTACGTAAATCACCTGTATCCTCTCCAAATCAATTTATGCAAAACATTTTCATCCAGTGGTCATACTTATCTTCTCCCTATAGTTTCAATTTCATTGATTAAAGGTCCTCCTGGACAACTAATAACATCCACAAAAAATGCATTTTTTCATTTTTAATTGCAAAAACAAAATTCCAATCAACAAAGATCAAAACTTTGCACTAGCATTTTATCAGCAACGGAACATGATCAAAAAGTTTACAACAAAGAGAATTATCACCTTTAAAAACAGCAAAATCAGCAAAAAAATAAAAAATAAAAAAAAACATAACAGAGATGAATAAGATTTGGAGAAAAATGCAGAAAAACACTTGAATTGTTACGAAACCGTCAAATAAACAGGGGAGGGAGAATAGACAAAAGCTATAGATACAGAAACATGTACCTAAAGGCAGAGAGAGAAGGATAAAGCGAAGTAGAATTGAATGAAACGGACCGTTTACAGTGGATTAGGGTTTAAGATTTAGATTTTTAGAGAGAGAAAGAGTAGCGGGAAACTGAAGATATTCCGAGGAGTGAGGGAATATTATAAGTAGTGGAGTACTAAGTAGCAGCAGTACAAATAATACTAGTAAGTGGCGGATTTGTTGGGTTTGAATGTGAAAGTGTGTTTGAGAAGCAAGAGAGTGAAGCGGTGAATTTTACATTGAAACTAAACTAATTTAAATAATTAAGAGAAAAATATATATTTACCCTTAGATTTTTATTACTCTCTTACTAAAAATAATTGTCTCAAATTATCAATCATTTTAGAAGCTCAAGACAAAATTGATTATTTTTTTTTCTTTTTTACTCTTACTAATAATTATTCTTGAAGATGAAAATAACACATAAATAGAATAAATATTCAATAAAGAGAGATTATATCTTAAGACATGAATAAAGGTAGAATAGTTCAATCTCTTTCTTAATTAATACTATTTCTTAAAGGGCGTGTAAAAAAGAAACACGACACATAATATGAGACGGAGGGAGTATTACCGGTTTTCTTTTTTGCTTTAATTATCTTATTAATATGCTGTTATTACTATATTTTCCTTTTCCCCATAGTATTCCCTTTAATGTATTTCTTTTACTGTGTTGTGACCAGGCTTTTTATGAGCAGAGGGAATCGAAAGTAATTTCTTTTATCTCCATAAGATATGAGTAAGATATGTGTACACACCGTCCTCCTCAAAACCTGCTCATGAGAATTTGCTATAAGAGTTTTTTTTTTTTGCCCTTTTTTCCTCGATTCGCTTTTGGACCTCTTTAACGGCTGGGTTTTTTACGCTCGTTTCTTTCTATCGGCACTTTATCCCTTTTGGATTGACGTTATAAAACTTACATCGTAAGATTAAAAGATGCGCTAGTTGACATGTACGTTAAAAACAACATTGTTAACCCGTGCGCAAAATGGAAACTTTTACGTTACTCCCATCGTTTTAATTTATATATATATATATATATATATATATATATATATATATATATATATATATATATATATATTAACTGAATGCAAAATTTAAGAAAAAAAATTGGAATTTATAATAATAGCAATGATATTTATGTAATTATGTCATTAAAAATAAATGAAAGTTTCTAAGCTAAATTATTTTTAATACAATTTAGAAAATTCTACTAGTAAAAAAATAATGTTACATAAATTAAAAGTAGCTGGAGTATAAATTTTTTGATCTTTGTCTATTACTTTAGTCACAAAATTTTTGTTTAAAATATTTGTCTCTTAGTAAACATAAATTACATTTTTCAATTTATTCCTATTATTCCAAGAATTACTCATTTAAGGCAGAGAAGATACAGATAATTTAGTCAAACATTTCTTGTGATTAGTATTATTAAATAGATCTTTTAATTTGTACCTATTCAAAATCCAGAGAGATTATAAGAATGATGCGAGAGAATAGTGTTTAGTGTTTACTATGAATAGTGTTTACCCTAAAAACTGGATAACAATTAAATTTATAATATGGTTTTAAAGATATGTGATTTCACCTAATAATAATTGATAAATACAAAGATTAGCAGTGAAAATTGACAATAAGATAAAGCAAACCAGTGTTTGAACATAGTTTAGCCCTCAAGCTTGAATACCCTCGAGCTAGTTGTTCAGGAACAGTAATAATGTAACACGCTAATGAATGTAAATTAAAGAGAGAATATTATATTGCTTTGATCTGCGTGAATGTGAAGTGTTTACAAAATGATTAGAACCCTCTTTATATAGTAGAGGAATCATGTCTATGGTACAATTCTAATCACGAAAGTAAATCTCATGATTAGCCTAAACAATCGCCCACTGTTCCGAGATTTCCATCGTAATCTTCGATCGTTTACGGATATCTCGTTTTTTTATTATTGCACTTTGCTCGAAGTCTGTCATATTCAGTCTCAATCGTTGTTGGCCTCGATCTCAACAGGTACCTCGATGCTCAAACTCGATACCTCGTCTTTGTGCTCTGATCTGATCCATTACGAGGTTGACCCTCGATGCGACTCCCTTGTCTTGATCGAATAGTAAAATCGGGTGAGCCCGATTTTGACCGTATACAAATAGTCCCCGAGCTAATTTCGTTGTCTTCGAATGATGACCCTAAATTTGCAACAGCATCGGCCTCGCTGTTCTGTTCTCGAGGTACATGCTATAGGGTCCATTCATTAAACCAGTGTAAGGTTACCTGCAATTTGTCCAAGTACCTCTACATTCGATCTTCTCGAACCTCGAAGGTCCTATTGACTTGGTTAACCACAAGTAGGGAGCCATATTTGGCCTCGATAACCTCTGCTCCCAAGCTTTTAGCCAGCTCGAGAGCTTCAATCATGGCCTCATACTCGGCCTCATTGTTAGTCAACTTAGGGGTTTTGATAGATTGTCTAATTGTATTTCCTGTAGGCGGCTTCAAAACGATGACTATCCCGGACCCCTTCACACTCGAAGCGCCATCTGTGAAAAGGGTCCACACCCCCGAAGACGCACCCGTTTTTAATAAAAGTTCCTTTTTGACCTCGGGTACGATAGCTAGCGTGAAGTCGGCCACGAAGTCTGCTAAGATTTGAGACTTGATGGATGTTCGGGGTTGATACTCGATATTACACCAGCTAATCTCGATTTACCCTAAAAACTAGATAACAATTAAATTTTATAATATGGTTTTAAGGATACGTGATTTCACCTAATACCAATTGATAAAAACAAAGATTAGTAGTGAAAATTAATAATAAGATAAAGCAAACCAGTGTTTGAACAGAGTTTAGCCCTCGAGCTTGAATACCCTCGAGCTAGTTATTCAGGAATATTAATAATGTAACAAGCTAATGAACAAGAGAATGTAAATTAAAGAGAGAATATTATATTGCTTGTGTGAATGTGAAGTGTTTACAAAATGATCAGAACCCTCTCTTTATAGTAGAAGAATCATATCTATGGTACAATTCTAATTACGAAAGTAAATCCAATGATTAGCCTAAACAATTGCCCCTGATTTGATATGTTCCGAGATTTCCGCCATGATCTTAGATCGGTTATGGATATTGTGAACACCTAATTTTTTACCACACTCAAATTCTATACTATTTTAGTATAAATATTTCTTTAAGGTCTAATC
>MU739858.1:0-13899 GCA_026770625.1 Nicotiana glauca
GTTAACAGAATTCCTTACTTAGATTTCTGGTTCGTAGACTGTAATATAGAGTCAACTTTTTCCTCGATTCGGGATACAAACCGGTGACTTGGGACACCATAAATCTCCCAAGTGGCGACTCTAAATCTTAATAATAAATCCCGTGTCGATTGTCCTTTAATTGGAAAAAACTCCCTTTACCACGCCCTTCGCGGGGTGCGGTAGCGCCAAAAGGAGGTGTGACAGGCGCAGTTGCTGAGGAGACTTTATGGTGAGCTGTATTCCAAGCTACACATCGCAGTCTACGGAGTCTTCATCATACTATTTACTTTATTTTGTCTTATTTACATTCCCAATAGATGTTGTATTATTATTCTATTCTCTACTAAATGTTCATGCACTTGTGACACTAGGTTTTGGGATACGCTAGTTAATGCTTATGGATTTATATATTATTATCGCATTTCATTCTATAATAAACTACTAATTATGTAAGTTCCTGTGGATTTAAAAGTGTGAATTTCCTTCATTAAAAAAAATTTATGGTTTCAAAAACATTAAAAATGTGTAATTAAGTTTATAATTCACCGTTGGCTTGCATGGCAGCGACGTTAGGTGCCATCACGGCCTATAGGGGATTTTGGGTCGTGGTAGCTTGATATTAGAGCACTAGGTTCACTTAGGTCTCACGAGCCATGAGCAAGTCTGGTAGAGTTTTGCGGATCGGTATAGAGACGTCTGTACTTACTTTCGAGAGGCAACATGTCTGTTAGGAGCACTTCTCTTCTTGATTCCTCATCGTGCTATTTGATTCCTTTAAGGCTTATGCCTTTATTTCCTTCCTACTCAATCTTATGCAATGTGAAGCGCTTGTTATCAACTGGGCATCGAGAAGTTGAAGTGGTACTACAAACGTGGTGCAAGATGTTTTTCCTTACGTATTTGGGCACGCTATTATCGTTGCCTTGTGGAAGGTTGTTCTTTTGTTTCAGCTCGGTATTTGTATTTCCTATGGATTTGAGGCTATGCACAGATTTCTATGATGTTCATATGTTGTTATCACACAATATTGGTGTAATGGTGGGGTATTTGTTTACGTGTCGAGTAAGTGAATGACTCTTAAGGAGGATTTCTTAGTGCATAATTTAGAGGTTTGGCATTTAATTCCAGTGGAGGAAAGGTAATCGGATTGTGGATGTTCAAGATTTGGTTGATGGAGTAACAAGACTTGATATTTTCGAGGGTGGTGGAATTCTCATTTGTGATATGGTGTCGTCATCCTTGGTTGAACTCATTAAGGCTCGACGGTGTTATGGTTTTCTTGATTTGCCTTTGGGGCAGGGTATTGTGAAATGGTGCCTGAGAAGCGGTTGTCAGAGATGGTGGTATATGGAGGTTTCAGAGTCGAATAGCTGCTTCTAATGCTGATAGATCGATAAAGATGATCTTCGAGGAGGATTGGAGTTGGTAGAAATTTATTAGTTCAGGTGCTACAAAGCTGGATTTTAATTTGAGGCAGCATTTGGGTAGCGAAGGATAAGGAAGGACATGGTGGGAGGTGTCTCGCGGTAGTTGAATTGCTATCAGGTCAAGCATAAAAAGTAGAGGTTGAGAAGTTTCTTAAAGGAGAGGGTTTAACTGAAGTGGGAGTTGCAGAGTAGCATATGGATTCTGTGGTAGGATAGCCACATGCCTTGAGAAAATTTTAGAGCAATTTGGGAATCACGGTGGACAGTGACTAGGTCTACCAATTGTATTTGGAATTGTGGCTACCATGCCGAGGATGGTTGATTATGACGTAAAGAAGTTTGCTTGGAGTGTTTAGGGTGTAAAGGCTTGATTATCGCAATGGGATAGGACGTGATGTCGAGTTTGGAATGTATTGGAAGACTTTCAGTTGATATCAATGGGGAAAAAACATACTTGTACAACTGGTGGACGATCATGGGCTCAGGGGGGTTTGCTGATTTCGTGGTAGTTTACCCAGTGCATCGTCATTGGAAGATGTCGGTATGGAATTCCACAGGTGGATTATCTCCTGTGAGCAGTGTTACATCTCGCGTTTTCGTAAGTTAAAAGTTTTGTCTTCGTTTAATTGACGTAGACTCGGGGATGAGATTATCTTGAGGTTAACGTAGTTATGCTAATTATAACAAGAGATAAGTAGGTGTGATGAAGGATAAAGGATACACGAATTAAATAAAATGAGTTTCATTCAAGGTGGACAGTTTAGGAAAAAAAATAATACGGGTCGAGCTATAATACCCGATAATTATGGACTAGTACCATACAAGGTACCATATGACCATGATAGTATAATGTATAAAGTATATATATAGAATATTAAAAATAAGTATAATTTTAAGTAATTTGAGAAAATTTTTAAATTATGCGGGTAACTAATTAATTACTGGGAAAAGGGACATTACCCTCTCAACTAATAAGTGGATAAAACATAATTAATTACATCCCAAAAACGTGGCACAAAGCCACAAGGCTAAGAATCACTCTTAGTCATGTATGCCTTGGGGGCAACCTAAGAATAAATGGGAATTTAATAAAACAAGACTTATAACAAGTCTCGTTATAGTTCCATATTGGAAAAAGGAAGAGCCGAAAACGTTAAATATCCTAAAGTAATATCCTATCCTTCTTGGTTTGAATGTTTCAAGAACATAGGCTTAAAATTCGTTCAAACAACTTCAAAGAAGCAGAAGCAAAATTTTGTTCAAGGATTTCAAAAAGCAGAAGCTAATTTCGTTCAAAAATTTCAAAAAGCAAAAGCTTAATCCGATTTTTGGAGTTCTAAAGAACATTATACGGAGTTTTCCTACTCTAAGTATGTCAAGGCCATCCCTTCTTTCTTTTTGTCATGGTCCAAGTATACAGATGAAACAAGCAAATACATCGTTTTCATAAACGACTCTATTCATAGATATACTAGGGGTCTCTATGTTCTTGATTCCCCATGTGACATATTATTATATTTTCTATTCATGGATCTCAGAAAAATACGTATTTCATAAAGTTTATCTGAAAGGCATATTGATTTTTATGACATTCCGAGAAAATCTTATAGACGTATTTCTTATGCATTTCATGCATTTATACATGCACATTGACCCATGACCAGATGTCGTTATATACATGTATATATGTATATTATATTTATATGGGATATGGAAAAAAGGTTATGGCGTTATATACACACCACCACCTGATCAGCTGGTATACGTTGATGATTTGACCATAGTGGCTGAGATGATATGATGGGATACCCTTAGAGGCTTGATGATGTTATGTACGTACAGACCTATGCATTACATGACATTTATACTCATATGCATGACATTATAAATGTTTCAAGATTTATAAAGTTACTCAGATTTACAGATAGATTTTTTTATTCCATGTTTCATATATGTGTCTACGTATAGATTTTCATGCCTTACATACTCAATACATTTTTTGTACTGACGTTCTATTTCATGGGGCCTGCGTTTCATACCCGCAGGTGCAGGTAGGCAAGCTAATGGCCCCCCTCCTTAGGATTCTTGATCATCAAGAGTTGGTGTGCTCCACCTGATCCAGAGCTGCTTTTAATTTTGGTACGATATATTTGTATATATATGGGTATGACGTGACTCTGTCCCGTAGTTGTACAGTTATATTCCTATTAGAGATCTGTAGACAGTATGTCTAGTTTGATAGTATTTGGTCTTGCAGGCTTCCAGTTATGATGTACATAGTTGTTTATAGCAGCCTTGTCAGCTCACCCTACGTCTGTTGCACGTATATATATGTATGCCTTTTTTTGGGCAGATTCCCCTCCTGTATATTATTTTTATAATATAGCAGATGTTATTCAAGTTTATATCTTAGACGCATTGTTAGGGGTATTTGACAGGTAGGACTCGGGCACTCGTCGCAGCCTATCGGTTTGGGTCATGACAAAAGTGGTATCAGAGTAATTTTATCCTAGGGTTGCCTAAAGACCGTGTCTAGTAGAGTGTTGTTTATGGGTGTGTTGTTTACCACATTTATAGACAGGAGGCTAACAGATATTTAGGATGGTTACTTTTCTTTCTAATCCAGGTTATGCGATAGAAATGAGTCATAAGTATCCACTCCTAATCTTTACCTTATTTATGTTTTTAGCGATGTCAGTTACTACTAGACGACATGCACAAGCTGCTAGCACTGGTCAAAAGTTTATGAAAGTGTTAGAAAGAGATATAAGTTACACTATGGATTCATACCCATCAGAGATCATGGTTTCTATTGAGTAGGATCCATATAAGTCTTCCATTCGAGGCTATTTCGACTACTCCGATAGCAGAAGGGGTGAGAGGAGTTCTGACTTCACCAAAGTCATTAGTTTCATTACCACAACCCGTTGATCAGGGTATGAGGGGAGTAGAGCATGGATTGGCACAGCCGGGTTTTCGTCAGGCTCAAAACTATGTCAAGGTATTTGCGGACACTAGCTCTTTTGAGGTTCCAGATAGTCTACAGTCTTGAGAGTCCCTCAATAAAGGTTTGTCAGTGTATGTTATGGGATATGCATAGGAAGTGGATAGTTGTCTGGCCAAGAGGAGGAAGGTAACTGATAAGGATATGAATGTTCCGCTTCGAAGTGTGTCTAATCGAGGTTCTTACATAGGACGAGGCAAGGACCCTTTACTCTAGACTTCCTCCAAGTGTCAGTTTTTGGTTGGTGAGATCCACCTCTTCTTGGACTATTACCAAGTCATAGTTAGTTTGTTATGAGGACGTAAGGAGCCCCGTCCCGACTTGTATATATTATGGTTATGCCTACTTAGAGGTTTTTGCACATAGTATTCTGTATATAGTTTTGGGTATGATATGTCTACGGCCTTGCCGACCCCTATATATAAACCTTTTTCTAAATTAGTTATGCGAGTTAAGTCTTAATATTGTTACTTAAATATATGCATGTCGCCTGTAATGGCCCGTGATAGATTTGATAATAAATAAGTGTTGACACCCAATTTTTTTCTATATTTTTTATACCAATAAATAATCTCAAGATAGCATATATATATATGGATATATAAGCATGCACAAAGTTGTTATAATTTTTCATGATTTTAAATTAAATTTTTTCCTCCCCTTTACTCATAAAATCCCCAATAGTTATCCCTCAATTTATTGTTGGGGTGATTTAGTCATTTAAATTCTATATTTATGCCAAAATATGGTTAAAATATTTTTTATGCATTTTTATAATTACATTTTATATTTTTAAAGCTAAATTGCATATAATTACAATATTAGCCTTATTAATGAATAATTATATTTTTGTATGCGTAAAATTGATCTTCTATATTTTTAATATTTTAAATTATTTTAGTACACAAACTTATTTTCCAGAAATTATTTATTATTTATTATAAATTATATAGGGATAAATTAGCTATTTAAAACATAGCAAGATTTGCATTTCAATTTTAGCCCAATTTTTACCTAACCCCAACCCAATCCCTAATCAAACTACCCGACCCAAACCCTAAACCCGACTACCCAACCCAGAATCAATTGAATCATGGACGTTGATCTGAGAGATCAACGACCTGTATTAACCCCTTCCTTTTTTATTCCAAACGACCCCCCAACCCAAAATTATTTTCCAAATCCGCCGCCTCTGTATTCTCTCATCTCTTCTCCTCTCTCAGTAACTCAACCTAACCCTAGCCCCTTTAACCGCAGACCTCTCTTCTCCGGTCTTCTCCGTTGATCTCCCATCAACTCCTAAGCATCCAGTGGCTCCTCTAATGCTATGTTTGTCTTCTCTAAGGTCTTGAAGGGCCTAGGGCCATGCCGACTTGCATCTAGGATTTGTCATTTGTCTGTTCTTGGCTACTTCAATATGATTTCGAGTAAAATCATGTTGTACTTGTTATGATCCTTGGGATTCTAGACAGATTCTTTCATATGTATTTGGGTTTCTTCTGAAACCCTATTTTTTGCCTACATCTCCTAGATTTGTACGATTTTAAAACAATTTGAGTTTGTTTCTTTGATGTTTTACACTATCCTTGGAACTTTTTACATGAACCATGTGATTTCAAGTGTTTTCATCTTCTTCTAAAATTAGGGTTTTCGGAACTTCTTCTAAAACTTTATTTAAATTGATTTTCATGTTTAAACTTCTATTTCTCGCATACTTCGACTGATTCTGTGAGTTTACTACCTCTTCAACTTGCCTATGTTGAAAGCCCTAATTTTTTTCTAGGTTTCTGCGTTTGATTTTGTGACTAGCCTGCTCTTGTTTGAGTTTCTATGACTATCTCGCTTCGAATGTGTTTCTACTTAGTTTCTTATGCCTAACTTATATCACCTCTGTATGTTTGTGTTCATCTTGACTAGTCAATACTTGGGTTTCTGTGTTTGGATACTCCTATTTCACTCTTTTTATATGCAAAAACTCTCTCTATGATTGACTCTGAACTCCTTGCTTCTTAGCTTGATTTGAAAATTTCCCTGTAAACCCTCGATTCTCCTGTTTTAACTTGTTTGCTTGTTACTCTCCTTAAATCAGTAATTTCGAATCCCTGATTCCCTGACTTACTATGTGTTGGTTTTAGATTATTTCCATATTCTGCAACTTTATTTTGTTTTATTACCTTATTTGGTTAACCGAGTACTTTACTAATTCTTCATTAGTTGTTTCCTTAATTGAACCCCTATGTACTTACCCCTAATTTTCTATTATGTACCTGATGCTCTACTTGATTTTTTTTGTCAAATATTTTCTGCCTATTGCCGTTGGTTGATTACCCCATAATTAAAGGAGTAATTGCATTGATTTGATTCTAACTAGTATTTGGTTCCATAATTACTATGCTTTTATGATTCTTGCCTTATTTTACCTACTTTCGAATTGCTATATATACACACACTCTCTCATTTACACAAGGACACAAACATTTTAATTCAAAACCCTCTCTCACACAAAAAACTCTCTTGTACTCTCTTTTCTCTGGTTACTTGCTATTTTTCAAAGTCAGCCAGCTGCAAGCCAAGGCTGATTACTCTACTCTCTTGCTCCTCAGTTTTTGTTTACTACCTTCTTTGCCGGTATGTTCTGACTTCAATACAAGTTCCAAAAATAATATAGTCCTTTTATTACTTCAATTCATCCTATTTCTGGTCTGCTTTTACTTATGGTTTTGTTATGAAACATGTAGTTGATATATTTACACTATTAGCATGTTATGTACTCCCCTTCCTTAGGATCAGTATGAACATATTACCCCCTATATATCTGATCAGTTGTTTCTGAGCATGTCTATACCAATTACCTCTGCCTGTTATGTGTTTACTATCATATGCTCTATCTATCCCCAATTCCTATCACCCATGTGTATAGGTTTGTTCCTTCTATTTCGTTCTGTGTTCTTTAAGTATTGCTGAGTTGGTTTCGGGCTCCATGTTTGATTTGATGTTGTCTAATCATGTAATTCTCTCTTTTCAAAGTTGTTTTACTGCATGACTCCCTCTTTTACTCCACGAAGTTATTTCAAGCAAACCTTATTTTAATATTGTTTTCCCACTAAAACCTTTCAAACAATGTCAAGCACTCTCACTTTACTCCTAAGTCAATAGGTTTTGCCCCCTCTCGTATGTGTATTGCTTTGGGATCCTCTTGAGAACCATCTGAACTCTGGCATACTGAGGTTGGACCTTCCATACTGCATTTATTCAATTCGGTTACCAAGTCTAGGTGTAAGCACTGCCCGGGATCCTTGAGATCCTTAGGGAACTTTGATGCACCTAGACTATGACATTGCCTATAGAATTTGGGCATTTGAGGCTATTGCAAGCTTTGGAAATCTGGTCCTATATGTAGGCTACCTATAGAATAACTTCTTATTTACTTATCTACTTATGTAATTCATTCATATGGTCTGTAATAACTTGTAAACGAATATTAGGGCAACTAGTGAAAAGGGGGTAGTTACATGTTTGCGGGATAATACAGGTAGAAACCATGTCTATAGGACTTTACATTTTGATATGATTGTCTTACTAAGTAGAAATCATGCCTATAGGGATTCATCTTTTTCTACGATTAGAAATCATGCCTATAGGTCACAAGTGATTCCATAACAGAAATCATGTCTGTAAGTCTTAAAATCAACTTCACAAGTAGATGCCTTGCCCATAGGATATAATCCAAAGTCAATAGTATTCCGTGTATAGGAAAGCCTATAGGGCATTTTCAAATCTTGCAACTCTGAAACTGTTTCTGTGACTTAATGTTGTTCTAGTTTAACAAGCTTTAAAAAATTAGTAGGCAACTAATAGGGTCATTACTTCTGAGTTTATAAAATAAACTGCATGTCTTATGTATATTCACTTAGACATCATGCCTTAGGCTACTGTTTAACAAAAAGCCCTTATTTGTGCTTGAGTCGTGCTGCTTATGTGTATTGTTTGAGGAGGTAAACCTAAGCCTCTAATTGCTCCATTTTTTCTTATGTGCTAAAGTCCTAACTATTCTTGCCTGTCGACTTAGTATTTTTCACCTTTAAAACCTTAGGGGTCTGTCTAGAACCACTTATAGGTAGAGGTCCTAAATCTCTCCAGGACCATTAAAAAGGGACGGGTAACAACACGCAATAGAGATCGCAGACCAACACTTGTTTTAAATGACAACTTAAGGGATGGGAAGGGTAGATATGGGATATGATGACTATGCACTAATGTCACATATAGCCCCTCATTGAGGAGTATTTACCGGACAATGTGTAGGGTGATTCTATAGGCTAACCAACCTAGGACTCCCTCATTTTCCCAAAATTCCTTTTTGTTTAAAACTTTGTTTTATACAACTTGTTCAAAATCTTTATCTTATTATTTGAGTTATCCAACGTGCTTTACTTGCAACCTATTTGATTTAACTATTTATTTGTAATGGATTAATTTGTGAATATAAGTTTGGTCGGGAGCCATAGTTATGGACCAAGAGGGGTGCCTAACACCTTCCCCTCGAGTTCATTTCGAGCCCTTACCCTAATCTCTGGTAATGCAAACTAATCCAAGAGTTTATCACTCTAGGTTCCCTAACGCACCAAAACTCGTTAGGTGGCAACTCGTCAAATACTCAATTCCCAAAAGTAAATGAGTTATTACACCCCCATGAATGTCGAAACCCAGATGGGAAAAGGGGGACACGACAACATGGCGAATCTGTTGGGGATATCTTTAGGATCTTACCATAACGAACTTATCTTTTTACTAATTAGTCCAAGCATGTTTTATCTCGTACCCTTATCCCTTATTTGAATTTAACTGTCCATTTTTTGAGCATTTATGGTTCTTTATCTCCGAAACTGACTTGTCTCTTTGTTTTTCTTTTCCTATAATTGTCTTTCAATTGTTTAAATGTTGCATTTATTTTTCATACGTGCAACTATCTGACTACCTGTTATTATTTACTGCATAAATCATGGTCCGCATCATTTTTCACTCGTGTGTATCAAATCATATAGCAAAGCTTTAATGAGTGGTTGCGCTCTTCTTATTTACTACCCTTAAATTTTGAAAGGCTTATTTGCGGTAAAACCAGTTGATCAGCGGTGCACTCGACAATTTCGTTCCTTCCCCCTCGAGTTGTTCGCTTGAGGGTACCAGTCTAGAACGTAGTAATCCTTTAAGATAAGCATTATCCAAAAGTCCATCGGGTTTTCCATAATCCCAACGGACACAACCACATTCTATGCATTAATTTGGAGAACTAAATGCCGATATATTGATCATAAATGTATAAATAGTCGAGTCCGGTGGGGGTAAGGTCTAACACTTTTGTTTTGCAGAAAATGAGGCATGAGGTCCCCAGATTCGGTATGGTTAGCAATACCCCACCATTGCTGCTAAATTGGTGGGAGGACCTTTCCTCAAGCGACAAGAAACATCTGAGAAAGTACCTGGGTAACCTGCCTTCCTTGCTAGATATTGAGCCAAACAACAAATTGATCGAAGCTACAACTTTATTCTGGGATAGTGAAAGAGATGTGTTTCGTTTCGATGACATAGATATGACACCGCTTCTAGAGGAAATTAGAGGGCTTGTGTGATTGACTTGGGACAACCTCGGGCTATTGGTACCAGAAAACTGTATGGGCAGGGAATTTTTGAAGATGACGGGGCTCAAGAAGAATGTCGACCTAGTGTGCTTGAAGGAATCCTACATACCTTTCGAATATATGTACGAAAGGTATGGCCATAGAAATTCTTTCCGCACTAACCGTGATCAGATCTCTCTCACTTCTCTGGGTCACATACATTGCAGAGTATTTGTATTTATTATGTGCTTTCTAGGCCTGATACTGTTCCCAATGAAAAAGGGAAGAATCCACACTAGGTTGGACATGGTCACCAAGCCTCCGATGGAAGGGATTAATGGACAGACATATACCATAGTCCCTATGATCATAGCCGACATCTACAAGGCTATGGAGCGCTATCTAAGAGGGGTCAAGCATTTCGAGTGTTGTAATTTGTTACTACATTTATGGTTGTTGGAGCATTTCCAAAGGGGTCTCTACCGCCAAGAATTCCCGCGAAGGGCTTAGAACGACCAAATTTCCTTCCATCACCCTAAGTAGATAACTTACATTCCAGACAGATTTGCTCAGCTTGAAATCGCCGAAGAATGGGTAGTGTTCTTTGACAATTTGATTGAGGAACAGGTGCAGTGGATGTTTGAATAGTTTCCAATAGACGAGTTTATTATCAGGTCCAGGGATGCTCCGCACTTGGTGCTGATCGGGTTGAGAGAGATATACCTATATATGCCTATGCGAGTTATAAGGCAAGCAGGCAGAAAACAGGTTGTACCATGGGTTGTCAAGATGAGTCATTTCAAGGCAGACTTTCAAGATGACGACGTCCCTTACAAGTGCGAAGCTCAGAACATGTGGCACTACAAAATCATTGTGGAGAAGAACATTGTTGAGCCAGACAGGTATCATGCAGGATGCGAGCCTCTCTACCCGACATGGTTTGAGGACAATCTGAAAGGAATGGTGACACCATGGACCGGTCGAGGGAACAGAATCATAGATGAGGAAGTTGAAGCTCAAGTCAAATACAATAGGCTATGCAAGAGGGTCCACGACTCTGAGAATGAGCACCGAGATATACACGAGAGGAATGTGAAGTTGATCGAGGAATGGAAAGAAATGGTAATAAATTCCAACAAGAAACTGTAATATCTGGAGCGAGGAATAGTGGAGCTGGAGGGAAAAGTCATAAAGAGGATTGAAAATTGCCAGAACACTGAAGGAGATGAGGGAGGACATTTGGCCAGAGCCTACTTGCCGCTGGGGCTGCGCGAGCTGGGGTCTATATGATAGATTCCAGAAGATTGAACCTGGGGAAGGTCCTTCTAGGACCAAATAGGATATATTTATTTTCTTTTTCCTAAAATGTAATAAGGCCAAGTGCCAGTAGTGACTTATTTCATTATTATCTTAGTGTCGTTTTGGGATTCGTCTATTTTTATGTTATGAAATAAAGCATTTATTGGCATTTAAAGTTCTCAAAATCTATTTTTCGCTAGGCCTACCTCAGGCACAACAAGGCTCCCAAATTAAGACACGAATTTACATTTCCGCAATATGTGTTTAAACACTACAAACATTTCAGAATCCTCACTAACTTGTTACCTTTTTATTTTTGCTTATTTTTATTATTCCCATCCCCTTAAGTTGGTCCACTCATACTTGTCTCATCAGAGTATCATAACAGATCTAGAGGCCCTCCCCTCCTCCTCATCTAAGCAACACAAAAGGTAGAGGAAAATCAAAGATGGACGACTTAAGTGGAATCCTAAAGGAAAATGTTGAGAACGCAGAGACCTCAAATGGCCGTAGTACACCAGCCCCAAATGATCTATTCTTGAGACCAGAACAAAAGATACTGGAATTGCAAGGAGAACTTGAGCAGGGCGGCAACTTGGCAAACATGTCACTTACCCTGAATGTCCCTGACATCAACCAATAGAACATAAAGAACCCAACACCTCTTCAGAATACACAAAACCAACAGACAGAAAATCCTATCGCACCAAATCAATACGCAACTCCACCCCAGAATCCCAACCCATTACCAGCCCCGCCGCAATAACATTATCAACCAATTCATTACTTGCCAACCACCACTTACCACACTTCCCAAAATATACCACCACTCATTCCCGATCCCCAAAACTCCACTAGTGACCATCACTATACCCAAGTTCCTAGCACGCATCAAAGCAACTCTATATATGTGGAAATTATACCTCATTTTACCCACCCAATCTCCAGCGCACCAAAACCCTCCGAGAAGGACCTGATCATTAAAAACATGGCCAAATAACTCAAGAAGTTAACAAGCCGAGTTCAAGGGGTTGAATGCGACAAAGGAATGGAAAGATTAAACTATCAAGACCTGTGCATACAACCAGACGTGGAATTTTCGAAGGGGTACAAACCTCCCAAGTTTGAGATGTTCTATGGTACAGGTGATCCCAGGGTTCATCTAAGGACCTATTTCGACAAGTTTGTCGGGTTCGGGAAGGATGAAAAGATCTGGATGAAGCTCTTTATAAGGAGCCTTACTGGGGACGCTTCGTCTTGGTATATCAGCCAAAATCCCATGAAATGGTCAAATTGGGTAAGCATGACATCGGATTTCATGGACCAATTCAGGTTCAACATGGAGAATTCACCGGACATCTTCTACATTCAGAATCTTAAAAAGAAACCTACTGAGACTTTCCGAGAATACACTACTCGTTGGAGATCGGAAGCGACCAAAGTCAGGAGCACAAGATCCGCAATATTATGAGAGGTTTATGGTTATAAAAAATAACAAGTTCTCTGACATCATCAAACATGGAGAAAGGATTGAAGAAGGAATCAAGAGCGGCATGGTAACGAATCTCAAGGCAGTGCAAGTCACAAATAAAGCGCTATAAGAAGGCGGCATATCGAAGAAGAGAGATGTTGGGGCAGTAATGGTGGCCAAGGGCGCAAAATGTACACTTGTCTATCAAACCCCTCCACCCACATATCAAACACCTTCTCCCACATATCAAACACCTCCACCCACATATCAAACACCTCCACACACATACCAAGCATCACCATCCACGTATCAACCTTCATTTCCCAGATATTCCCAACCAGTCTCTGTCCATCACATCTATAACACCCAACAGTCCCACTTCCAGTCACCACCAGCTCGCCAATATTATCCAAGACCA
This sequence comes from Nicotiana glauca, assembly GCA_026770625.1. Lineage (NCBI taxonomy): Eukaryota > Viridiplantae > Streptophyta > Magnoliopsida > Solanales > Solanaceae > Nicotiana > Nicotiana glauca. The sequence continues at coordinate 13,259 of MU739858.1, forward strand.
ATACCCAACTTTGACCGCAAGCCACCCAGACAATACACCGCCATTGCTGAGCCTATCGACCAACTGAATGAAAGGTTGAAAGTTGTAGGTTACGTCTATAGACATGTTATATCTGACCCTCCCCAAGATTTTTTATATTTTAGAACATAAATATTTAATATAGGCCTAATATAGCTATTTCAATTGATTTTTACTCTTTTACTCAATTTTATTACAAGAAAATAAAAATTACAAACAAAAATACGTTCATTAATGTTTTGTAGTCATTTTTAGTCTTGAAAATACCAAAAATAATTTTGTTATAACGGTCAGTCTTATTTTAATAGTTATTTTACTTAAGTAGGATTAATTAATAAATTAGATCTTGTTTTAGTCTGGTACGCAGGGAAAGAATAAAACTTGGGCTCGAGCAACCCATTTTTTGGCTTAGTTTTTGGACCTAGCCCATAATTCCCAAGCCCATTAAGTCCAATACCCAATGCCCATTAAGCTAACCCTAGAGACCCTTCTAGACTCTTCTTTGGAACAAAAAATAAATAAAAAAAAATACCCTAAGGACCTAAGAGCAAAAAATAACCTAAACCTAGACCTATAATATAGAGGGGTAACGCCTAAAATGTGTGTGTGGGGGGGGGGGGGGG
>MU739858.1:30409-71352 GCA_026770625.1 Nicotiana glauca
TTCGGATATTTCTTCATTATTAATGATTTTTGAACAAAGACTGTGAGCTGGCAGCTCGGAATGTGTGTGTGATTGGTCGGGCTTGCCTAGCAATGTGCTGGGCGCCATCACGACCGAGTTTGGGGTCGTTACACTGGATTAGTGGGCATCCTCCACCATCAGCTCCCACTAATTACACTGAAAGCCTTGTCACCATTCCGCCACTATCACAAATCTAGTTTCCTACTGTTGTTGTTGTCTACATGCAACCCTTTCACACTCCACCCATCAAAATCGCCTCATATTCCCCTCCGTTAGCCACTCATTCTTCTGTAGCTCCTCTACGAGCTACTTTTCCTCGATCCTCTAACGAGACTGTGTTCAAAGTCCCCGATGCCCAACACTATGCTCCAAAACCAGCTTTCAAGGTCTCGGATTCATACTCTCGCAGCCTCCCGGTAAAACTGAAAAGCCTACTACGACAGTGGAGCAAGATGAGATTTCCAGGAAGGTGAAAATCTTAGAGCGGTCTTTAAGAAACATGCAAGAGATAGGGAGCCAGATGAGTGTGTCTTACAAAGACTTGTGCTTGTTCCCTGACGTCTAACTGCCTGTTGGGTTTAAGATGCCAAAGTTTGATTTGTATGATGGGCATGGAGATCCCGTGGCGTATTCGATAGGTTACTGTAGTAAGATGAGAGGCGCCGGTGGGGTAGATAAATTATTGATTGCATATTTCAGCCAGAGTCTGAGTGGGGCAGCTCTGGAGTGGTACACCCGCCAAGATGCTAATAGGACGATATGGCTCAGGCCTTTGCCAGGCACTTTTAGTACAATATAGAAATTTTTCCAGATCGCATGTCCCTCGCCAAGATGTAAAATAAACCTAATGAAAGCTTTAGGAAATACGGTCTCAGATGGAGAGAGCAAGCTGCCAGAGTCAATCCCCCGATGGAAGAAAAGAGATGGTCGAGTAGTTTTTTCAAGCTCAAGAGCCAACTTACTTTGGGCATTTGATCACGGTTGTGGGTAGGGCTTTTAATGATGTGGTAATAATGGGAGAGATGATAGAAGAGGGGCTGAAGTCGAGCAAGATCATGAGCTATTCTACTTTAAAATCCACAACACAAGCAACTCATAACGTCACATGGAGCTTGCTGGGTCAGAAAGAACATGATGATGTTGCCATGGTCGTCTCAGGATCAGGACATGGTTCAAAAGGTCCGCCTCACCAACATACTCAGCCTCAACCCTAACCCCAAACATATCCCCGAGGTCCACATAATCCACCTCAGTGTTATCATCTGAACAATGTCCGGTCATCTGTCCAACCACCAGGTCACTCCCTATGGCAAGCTCCAGCACCGCGTAATGCATTCTTGCCTTCACAACATTTTGAGCACCCAACAACCCTAGAAAATAGGGGCAGGGAGGGGAACAAAGGCAAAGAAATAGTTTCACGCGAATCGTGGAGTCATACACAAGCTTGTTTGAAAGGTTAAAACATTCTATCTTGATTGAGCTGCTCATCGGCTATACTCCAGACCCATATGCAAAGGGTTTTGATACTAATGTACGATGCATGTACCACTCTAATATTCAAGGGCATAGCATTGAAGATTTTCGTTCTTTGAAAAGGGAAATAGAAAAAATGATTCAAGAAGGGATAATTGTGATCAAGGACAGTGACAGGGAGAATGTGAATCCTCTTACGAACTTGTTGACTGAAGTTGGTGATATTGAAGTTGGTAATGGTCTTGGAAATATTGATGCGGAACTCTATGGCTAAGATGCCGTACTTGGTAATTGGAAAGACACTCTGTTTCTTGTTTAGCCGGAGAGGAGTTTTGGTTGTTTATTTTGTTGTCATTTCTGTTGTCTGGGTTATTTTCAGGGTTGTAATCCGGATATTGTCTTGTGATTCAAGCCCTTATATCCTTTTATTTTGCCTACTTTGTTTTTTCGTAGTAACTCGTTTAGTGGGAGTGTTTTTTCGTAGGTTTGTTCCAGGGTTGTAACCCAGTTTAGTTTGCTTGTTTTGTTGTTCAAACCCTTTCACCATCTGTCTAAACCAATTTTCTATTTTTTGTTATTTCTAATCATTTTTGTTTAGTTCTCTTTTCCTTTTATAGTCCTTTTTCTGTTGACTCTAGTGACATGACATGCACGCATAATTCTAGGCATGGTCTTAAAAGTTCATTTAATCATGAAGCAATGAAATAATTTTGAAGATGATAGGGACATTTGAGGGAATAAGTAAAGGCATTTTGAGATCACTCCAAGCCTGAGTTGTCTGATACTCATGCAGATAGAACATAAAGAAACACTATTGAAACGCATCTTGCTGCATGAAATTGAAGCTAAAGGCATGTTTGTCCCAAATTGGCAAGGGTCGTTCATGGTAACGAGAGTGTTGTACGATGGTGTTTTGTATTTAATAGATGTAGAAGGCAAATGCGTGGATATGGTTATCAATTCTGATGCAGTATGATTTCTTCGGTTTGTTTAATTCTGTTATTTGAATTTGGCATGCTTTGAAGATTGGAATGACGAAGGCATTTTATTCTGCTATCTAAACAGTTTATCCTTTGTTACCCCTTTGAGCCTATTTATCTTCTTTCATATCCCTCTTTTGGAATCAGAAGCAGAGTTTATAAATATGATACAAAAAAAAGAGAAAGAAAAAATGGAAAAAGAGTAAAGCAAAGAAAGGAGAAGAAAAAAAGGTAAAAAAAAGAAAAAAAGTAGAAGAAAGGAAAATAGCAACAAAAAGTATCTTCATGAACTACGTTCGACCTGATTCCTTGTAAGGATACGTAGACAGCCTCACGGTTCGATCCCATCAAAATTAAAATTCAAAAGTCCCCAAACAAAGAAACTGGGGGCAGAAGTTGTCGTTGTTGTAAGAAATCTAATTCCAAGAGTTGTAATTTTGAACCTATTCAGGTTATTTTGAGCCTTTTGATATCCTTTCTTACTAATCCTATCCAAAAGCTTACATTACGGTCCAAAGAAAGACCTTCCGATCAATCTTTGAGTAGTGCCAAGTCAAGGGAGTTAGAGGTATGATTCACATAAGGGGAAACACTTCGTTCTACACAAGAAAAACAAAAATGAGAGTCTTATTGGTGAAAACCTTCACAGGCACCATAAGGCGACGGTAAGTTGAGAGAAAGAACAAAATGAGAGAGGATTGATGGTGAAAACACTTCGGGCACTACAAGTCGAATAAGAATCGTGAATCAGATTGGAAAATCGAAGCATTGAAGCCCAGTTTCACGGTGGAGAAGTACAACAAGATTTGAACATTAGACTGGCTTGACAGATTAGGCCACTTGATCCAAAGGTGCAAGTCATGGTCATTAGAATTGGCATCCACATATGATAAGTTTCTACTTTCTAGTTTTCCTGTTAGGGATCATCTCTTTCCATTGTCCTTTACTCTGTTCCTTTTGTTTTGTTTACTCCCTTTTTTTGAGTCTGTTTGGTTAAAACAAGTGAGAAATGACTTTAAAATTTTCCACCAGCTTTCCAATTGCACAAAGCGGAGTATGGCTAGCACATCAAAGCAACATAAGTCAGAAAAGAACAGTATGCGCATTGAATTGATAACAATCGGCATGCTTTGGGATTCATGAGAAATGCAAAAGTTCGGTAAATGTAAATTCATAAGTACAATGCAACAGATAAAGAGTATTGGGTTTGAACGGATCAGAGGTGTTGTCTGTGATAAGGGTGACAAAGAAAGTGTTTATTCAATGAACAAGCAATGTCTTTCAAGTTGAAATCAAAGTTATCATGGAAAGTGAAGGATCAATCGCCACAAAGTCAAGGCCACAAACCAACCACCATGTTTAAACTCACAAGTTATCTTTGTTTGAAACATGGAAAGAAGTTATGTTCATATCAAAGCTTGGAAGCTTGAAATTTTCAGGTGTAATGCCCCAATTCTGCTTAAGCAAATGCTATTGAAAAGATCACACATCGCCCCTAGGAGAAACACTGCCTAGTAGGGTTTTCAAGTAATATTTTGTTGTAGGAGATGCACTTCCTAAATTGAGGGTTCACTCATAGGATACGCACTTCCTAAATTGAGAGTTTATTAATAGGAGACACACTTCCTAGTTTGAGTCATTGAAGTTTCACCCATAGGATATGCACTTCCTAAATTGAGAGTTTATTAATAGGAGACACACTTCCTAGTTTGAGTCATTGAAGTTTCACCCCTAGGAGACGCACTTCTTAGTCTTGGTCTTTCAGAATATACCTGTAGGAGACACACTTCCTAGTCTGGTTTATTGAAGTTTTACCTGTAGGAGACGCACTTCCTAATCATGGACTTTCAAGTTATTCTTTTAGGAGACGCACTTCCTAGTTGGAGTCATTGAAGTTTTACCCATAGGAGACTGACTTGCTAAATTGAGAGTTCACTCATAAGAGACGCACTTCCTAGTTTGAGTCATTGAAGTTTTACCCAGAGGGGACGCACTTCCTAAATTGAGAGTTCATTCATAGGAGACACACTTCCTAGTTTGAGTCATTGAAGTTTCACCCCCAGGAGACGCACTTCTTAGTCTGGGTCTTTCAGAATACACCTGTAGGAGACGCGCACTTCCTAATCAAGGTCTTTCAAGTTATTATTTTAGGATACATACTTCCTAGTTTGAGTCATTAAAGTTACACCTTTAGAAGACGCACTTCCTAAATTGAGAGTTCATTCATAGGGGACGCACTTCCTAGTTTGAGTCATTGAAGTTTCACCCCTAGGAGACACATTTCCTAGTCTCGGTCTTTCAAGATACACTTTCAGGAGATGCACTTCCTAAATTGATATTTTACCACTAGGAGACGCATTTCTTAAATTTAGTTTCACCCATAGGAGATGCACTTCCGAAATTGAGAGTTCATTTGTAGGAGACTCACTTCCTAGTTTGAGTCATTTAAGTTCTACCCGTTAGGAGACGCACTACCTAGTCAGGGCCTTTCGAGTTACATTTTGTTTTAGGAGACGCACTTCCTAAATTGAGATTTTGCCCCTAAGAGATGCACTCCCTAGTTTGAGTCATTTAAGTTCGCCCTAGGAGACTCACTTCGTAGTCTGGTTTATTGAAGTTTTACCTGTATGAGACGCACTTCCTAATCAAGGTCTTTCAAGTTATTCTTTTAGGAGACGCTCTTCCTAAATTGAGAGTTCATTCATAGGAGATGCACTTCCTAGTTTGGTTCATTCAAGTTTCAACCCTAGGAGACGCACTTCCTAGTTTGGTTCATTCAGGTTTTATTTTTAGCAGACGCATTTGCTAGTCAAAGTTTTTTTGTTTTACTCATAGAAGACACACATCCTAGTCTAGTATTTAGTTTACTCTCATAATTGCATCAATAGTATAAGTGGTTTACAATTTTTCTAACAACTCACAAATCTTCCTAGTGCAAACTGGGGCAGAAAATTTCGTTTGTTTTGTTTATTTTAATATCAGGCACCCCACCTGGAGAATAAGGGAAGACAGTTCAAGTTTCAAGGGAAAACAATTCAAGTTTTAGAGGAAAGGAATACAATTCAAATGTTGGTAATCAGGCGCCCACTTGGAGAATAAAGGGAAAGCAGCAATGTTCAAAGGAAGACAACAATCAGGAGCCCACCTGGAGAACAAAGAGAAAGCAACATGTTTCGAAGGAAGACATGTCGAGTATTGGCAATCAGGTGCCTACCTGGAGAATAAGAGAAGTCACTTCAGAATGCAATTCAAGTCAGCAATGAAAGAAGCTCGCGACAAGAATATGAGTCAACAGTCCGAGATGATAAATAGAGGTTAGTCACAATCCAGAATTAAAAAAAAAGGCAAGAAGTGAATCCAGATGTAAAAGTTAATGAAAATGTGAGCTACTCAAGACATGACTGAAGTCACAAGCATGGTATATCCGGTTTTGATCCAAAAAGATGAAGAAGAATGAACTAGCACCTGCGATTAGCAAGCATCAAGGTTCAAATCCAAAGTCTGCATAAAGAACCATTCAAGACTCAAGATCAAGCTTCAGAAGACTTATAGATAGGAATCTCGTAACTTGTAGTTGACACGCTTAGCTAGTCTTTTTAATCTTTTGATTTTGATGTAAACAGGACCACAGACCGGAACCTCAACTGAATGGCACCTCAATCGGTTCTCCACCTCAGCATACTCCATCGTCTCACTCACTTCTGAACTACACGTGGCCTGATTCTTTTATAGCCAAGGATCTGTAGGGAACTCAGATATCAGGGCTTGGTCACATTCTCTTTCCTCTTAGTTTTGATCTCCTTAAATAAGGGTCGGGTCAAAAAACCTGTCTAATCATTCTTCGTCCGAAAACTCTTCGCGTTTCCAGTCAAAGAGGGGCAGTTGTAGACATGTGATTTTTTACCCTCCCCAAGATTTTTCATATTTTAGCACGTAAATATTTAATTTAGTCCTAATATAGCTATTTCAACTCATTTTTACTCTTTTACTCTATTTTATTACAAGAAAATAAAAATTACAAAAAATAGGTTCATTAATGTTTTGTAGTCATTTTTAGTCTTGAAAATACCAAAAAGAGTTTTGTTTTAACGGACAGTTTTATTTTAATGGTTATTTTACTTAAGTAAGATTAATTAATAAATGAGAACATATTTTAGTCTCGTTCGCGGGGAAAAAATAAAACTTGGGCTCGAGCAACCCATTTTTAGGCCTAATTTTTTGACCTAGCCCATAATTCCCAAACCCATTAAGTCCAATATCCAATGCCCATTAAGCTAACCATAGGGACCCTTCTAGACTCTTCTTTGGAACAAAAAATAAATAAAAAATACCTTAAGGACCTAAGAGAAAAAAATAACCTAAACCTAGACCTATAAGATAGAGGGGTAACGCCTAAAATCTGGGGGGGGGGAGGACACAAAAATAACGCTGAAGAGACCTAACCCCTAAAAAGCTTCCGCCGCTTTTCGGCAAAAGCAAAAACCCACCCCCCAGTGAGCTTCTTCTTGATAGAGCGAAAACCAGCTGCTAAAAACAGAGGACCACGATCTTCTTCTTCTCCATTTAACACCAGCGACCTTTCCTTTTTCTGCATCTCTGGACCTCACACCAACCAACCACCCTCAACACACCCATTCCAGCCAAACACATCCCTGAACATCGAGCCCTTAACTATTTTAGACTAAAAAAAGACCCCATGATCTCTGAGATCTTGCATTGAAGTTGTGCTCGAAGTTGAGCTTCGCCGAAAACCGTGCTCACTGGAATTGCTTAGTTTCGATTGAAGTTTGATACGCCGTTGAATTGAAGCTATATTTCGAGGTGTGGTTCGCAATCTCGTTGGAGTTTGATAGATGTCTCGAGTTCCGGAGTTAGCTAGTCACTCGATTCAACCAATGTAATTGCTGGAATTTCTGTTAATTAAAACTATTTCAAGTTCATCTTTTCTCCATTTTCTCTGTTATTTGTGATGTTAATCTCATCTGCCGTGATTGAAATATGTTGCTGGCCTATTCTCTGCTTTTTTTTTTAAATTATTATATATTTGTCATTCTTATTGAACACGATTTACACTGCCGTTATTGTTACCTTTTCTTTGTGAGACTTTGCAACTCTCCGTTGGTACCACTTTATGTGATTGAGTGGTCCACCTAGTGCTAATCTATTACACCATGGGGTGTCTATTATTACAAGATGATGCCATTCAGTCTGAAGAATGCTGGGGCCACTTACATGAGAGCCATGACAGCCATTTTCTATGATATGATACACAAGGAAATAGAGGTGTATATAGATGACATCATTATCAAATCCAATAGGGTTGTAGATCATATAGCATACTTGAGGAATTTCTTCGATAGGCTAAGGAGGTACAATTTGAAAAACCCTGCAAAGTGTGCATTCGGGGTTCCTGGGGTTCCCACAGGAAAGTTACTGGGATTCATCGTCAGTCGTCGGGGGATCGAACTAGATCCATCTAAAGTCAAAGCTATTCAGGATTTACCACCACCTAAGAGCAAAAAGGATGTGATGAGCTTCTTAGGGTGTCTCAACTATATCAGTCGCTTCATAGCACAGTCCACAGTCATATGTGAACCCATCTTTAAGATGCTAAGAAAGGATTCCGAAACAAGCTGGACCGAGGATTTTCAGAAATCTTTCGACAAAATCAAATAGTACTTGTCCACACCGCCAGTTCTAGTCCTGCTAGAACCAGGACGACCTTTGTTGCTCTATTTGTCTGTATTGGATGGAGCCTTCAGGTGTGTTTTGGGACAACATGATGAAACAGGAAGAAAGGAGTAGGCCATATACTACTTGAGTAAGAAGTTCACACCTTATATAGCATGGTATTCTCTGCTTGAACGCACTTGCTGTGCTTTGACCTGGACATCCCAGAACGTAAGGCATTACTTATGTGCCTATGCAACATACCTCATATCCAGGATGGACCATTGAAATTACATATTTCAGAAACCCATGCCTACTAGGAAGTTTGCGAAATGGCAGACACTACTAAGTGAGTTCGATATTGTCTATGTAACTCAAAAGGCAGTCAAAGGACAAGCATTGGTAGATCACCTTGCTGAAAATCTGGTGGGAGTAGAATACGAACCCTTGAAAACATATTTTCCTGATGAAGAAGTATCATTCGTAGGAGAAGACATTATCAAATCATATGACGGTTGGAGGATGTTCTTTGACGGAGCCGCAAATTTCAATGGAGTAGGCATTGCAGTAGTTTTGGTATCAAAAATGGGTCAACATTATCCGGTATCTTCTAAACTCAGATTTCCTTGCACCAACAATATGGCAGAATATGAAGCCTGCATACTAGGGCTCAACATGGCAGTCGACATGAACGTTCAGGAGCTGTTAGTGATTGGTGATTAAGATTTGCTTGTGCACCAGGTACAAGGAGAGTAGGCCACGAAGATATTGCCATATCTGCACCATGTGCAAGAATTGAGAAAAAGGTTCACAAATCAAGAATTCCGACATATGCCCAGAATTCAGAATGAGTGTGCTGATGCATTGGCCACCGTTTCATCTATGATACAACATCTAGTTAAGAATTATATTTATCCCATTCTGGTGAGGATCCATAATCAGCCTACATATTGTGCTCATGTCGAGGAATAAGCAGATGGAAAACCTTGGTTCCATGACATCAAAGAATACTTATCAAAAGGAGAATACCCGGAGCATGCAAATCACACTAAAAAACACACGCTCCGGAGATTTTCAAACCACTTCTTCCATAACAGAGGTAACTTGTACAGAAGAACTCCTGATTTGGGCTTACTAAGATGTGTTGACGCAAGGGAAGCTTTTAAGCTACTTGAGGATGTGCATGCTAGGACCTGTGGTCTGCATATGAATGGTTTCGTCTTGGCTAAGAAGATACTCAGGGTCGATTACTTCTGGATGACCATGGAGACGGATTGGATTCAGTATGTTTGCAAATTCGTTGAATGTCAAGTGCATGCTGATATGATAAAAGTGTCGCCGAATGGGCTCAATGCAACAAACTCACCTTGGACATTCGCCGCTTGGGGAATGGATGTTATTGTTGTGATTGAGCCCACTGCTTCAAACGGACACAATTTTATTCTGGTAGCCATTGATTACTTCACAAAATTGGTAGAGTCTGCATCGTACAAAGTTGTAACCAAGAAAGTCTTTGCAGATTTTTTCGAGGATCGTAGCGTCTGCTGATCCAGAGTTCCCGAGTCCATTATTACTGATAATGCTGCCAATCTCAACAATAATCTGATGAAGGCTATGTGTGAAACTTTCAAAATCAAGCACAAGAATTCCACAGCCTACGGACCTTATATGAATGGTGTCGTAGAAGCCGAAACAAAAACAGTAAGAAGATACTAAGGAAAATGCTAGACAACCACAAACAGTGGCATGAGAACTTACCCTTTGCTCTATTAGGTTACCGCACTACGGTTCTCACATCAACCGGGACAACCCTCTACATGTTGGTTTATGGTACCGAGGCTGTTATCCCAGTTGAGGTGGAGATTCCTTCTGTAAAAGTCATACATGAAGCTAAACTCAGCGACGCAGAGTGGATAAAGAGTCGCTATGAACAACTGGCCCTTATAGATGGAAGGAGGATGAAAGCAGAATGTCACAGCCAACGTTATTAGAACATAATGTCCAAAGCTTTCAACAACAGGGCCAAACCAAGATAGTTTGCACCAAGGCAGCTAGTATTGAAGAAAATCTTCCCACATCAAGATGAAGCCAAAGGGAAATTCTCTCCCAACTGGCAAGTTCTGTACATGGTTCATAGAGTACTAACAGGAGGAGAAATCATACTTGAAGAAATGGATGGAGAAATCTGGCCAAAGCCATTCAATGCAGATGCAGTCATGAGATACTATGCTTAGATATTTTACATTTCCTCACTTGATATAATTGAACTACGCTTGACCTGATTCCTATTTAAGAGGGGATACATAAGCAGCCTTATGGGTTCGGTCATATCATAATAAAATTTCCATTTCCCCCCAAGATCAGAAACTGGGGTAGAATTTTAAGGAGGGTCCTCCAAATTTCGGATCATCTCTAGCCCAACACCATCGCATACTAGAAAGCCAGTCAGGAAACTGGAGAGGAATTTTGAGAAGATTTCTCAAAATTCTAGAGAAGGTTCAACAAGATCGAGTATCTGCAAACGGTCAAAGGTCATCTACTAGACTAGGGCAGAATATTGAGGAGGACTCTCTAAATTCAAATATGAGATAGTTGCAATGCCTTTGCGACGTGTAATCGTCACTACTTCATCTTAATGTATCAACATATTTAAATAATTCTATTTTCTTATCAATAATTTTTTATTTTTCAAAAACTATATTTCTGTAACAGTCAGGTGTCACCTAGGGGAACTCGAAAGGCTTTCAGAATGAAGCAAAGCGAGCCAATAGGAGCATGAACCAACCTTTCCCCCCACAAAACATACAATTTTTCTTTGAACGCAGGCATATTCGACGTAACAATAGCATTCGTAGAACATGTATACACAAAGATAATTCACTATCAGACACCGAATATATTTCCAGCTAACACATATACTACTCTTATTTTCTATTTGTTCTCTGCATGAGGCTAATCCTTGCCTCTATACTTGAATGAGTCTAAACCTGACTCCATGCTCCATTAGGGTAATCCCTGCCTACACATTTGCATGAGGCTAATCCCTACCTCCCTACTTACATGAGGTTAATCCTTGCCACCGTACTTGCATGGGGCTAATCTCTGCCTCCCTACTTACATGAGGCTAACCTCTGCCACCACATTTGCATGGGGCTAATCCCTGCCTCCCTACTTGAATGAGGCTAATCCTTGCCTCCCCACTTGCATGAGTCTAATACCTGACTCCACATCCGCATAAGGCTAATCCCTGCCTCCACATTTGCATGAGGCTAATCCCTGCCTCCCTACTTGCATGAGGCTAATCCTTGGTTCTATACTTCCAGGAGGCTAACCCTTTCCTTCCTATTTGCATGAGTCTAATCCCTTACTCCATACTTGCATGAGGCTAATCCTTGCCTCCCTACTTGCATGAGTCTAATCCCTGACTCCATGCTCCATGTGGCTAATCCCTGCCTCCCCGCTTGCATGAGGCTAATCCCTGCCTCCATACTTGCACGAGGCTAATCCTTGCCTCCTTACTTGCGTGAGTATAATCCCTGACTCCATACTTGCATGAGGCTAATCATTGCCTCCCTATCTGCATGAGTCTAATCCTTGACTCTGTGAGGCTAATCCCTGCCTCCCCATACTTGCATGAGGCTAATCCCTGCCTCCATACTTGCATTAGTCTAATCCTTGACTCCACACTTGCATGAGGCTAATCCCTGTCTCTCTACTTATATGAGGCTAATCCTTGCCTCCATGCTTGCAAGGCTAATCCTTTGATCCATATTCACATGGGACTAAGCGTTGTCCCCTTTCTTTTGCACAGATATTGCTCTATTTTACTATCTATTTATTCCAATCGGGATAAGCTCTACTCTCCATTTAACAAGACTAAACCTTGTTTTGTTAACATTATTTTATTTTAAAACCATGGGCTGAAATACCGCCAATCTATCCGAAGGCGTCAAAGTCTAAAGGCATCATCCTCGTAGCCAGAAGACACCATGGCCTGAGGATCTCTCAAACTTGCATATCATCATTCAAAGGCAGCATGGTTCGAAGGCACCATCATCATGGTCCGAGAACATCATTTCATGGCCTGCGAATCCTTCACCGAAGAATTGATGGCCCAGGACATCATGGTCCGAGGACGTTATCTTTTACCGTCTGAAGAAAATCTTCATGGTCCAAAGGGAATTTGCATCATATTTAATTTTTCGCAAACGCACGTTAGTATCATCCTTTTTCTGCAGGTAACCAGTAAACAACCGTTATCCTAGCAGGAGTGATTTCTCTCCAGTTCCCTCCAACCGTCCTGATCTGGAATCGCTCATCGTAACCGCTTCCGCATCGCGTGTCCGTTCTTGCAGTAATTTCATCGGCATGCTCCGCAGATGAATCCAGAACAACACGTGGCCCGATTCCTATCAAACCAGGGATATGTAGGCAACTCGAAAACTGGATTCCGGCATCTTTCCTTCAAAACATCTCGCCCGGTCAAAATTGTCCATCATTTCTTTACCCAAAAACTCTTTCATCCTTCCAGGTAAAGAGGGACAGTAGTTGATACCCAATTTTTTCCTATATTTTTTATATGTGTAAATACCTTTAAAATAGAATATATTTGCATATATAAGCATGCACAAGGTTGTAATAATTTTCCCATAATTGTAAAGATTTTAAATTAATTTATTTCCTCCCTTTTAATCATCAAATCCCCAATAATTATCCCTCAAAATATTGTTCGGTTGATATAGTCATTTAGATTCCATAATTATGCCAAAATATGGTTAAAATATTTTGTGTGCATTATTATAATTGCATTTTGTATTTTTAAAGCTAAATTATATATAATTTCAATATTAGCCTTATTAATGAATAATTACATTTATATGTGTAAAATTGAACTTCTATATTTTTAAAATGTTAAATAGCTATTTTAAAACATTTTAGTACAAAAATTTATTTTCCAGAAAATATTTATTATAAATTATATAGGGATAAACTTGCTATTTAAAACATACCCAGATTTGCATTTCAATTTTAGACCAATTTTTACCCAACCCCTGCCCAAACCCTAAACCTAGAGATCAACGGCCCGTATTAATACCTCCCTTTTTATTCCAACGACCCCCAACCCTAAATCATTTTCCAAATACGCCGCCTCTGTATTTTATTTTCTCCTCTCCTCTCTCAGTAATTCAACCTAACCCTATCCCCTTTAACCGCCGACCTCTCTTCTCCGGTCACCGTTGATCTCCCATCAACTCCTAAGCCTCCAATGGCTGCTCTAATGATATGCGTGTCTTCTCTAAGGTTTTCAAGGTCCCAGGGCCACGCCGACTTGCATCTAGGATTTTTCATTTCTCTTTTCTTGGCAACTTCAGTGCAATTTCGAGAAAAATCATGTTGTACATGTTGCGATCCTTAGGATTCTGGACAGGTTCTTTCATCTCTATTTCGGTTTATTCTGGAACACTAATTTCTGCCTCCATCTCCTAGATCTGTACGGATTTAAAACTATTTGAGTTTGTTTCTTTGATGTTTTACACTATCCTTGGAACTCTTTGCAAGAACCATGTGATTTCAAGTGTTTTCGTCTTCTACTAAAATTAGGGTTTTCGGAACTTCTTCTAAAACTTTATTTAAACTGATTCTTATGTTTAGACTTCTAATTCTCACATACTTCGACTGATTCTGTGAGTTTAATACCTCTTCAACTTGCCTATGTTGAAAGCCCTAATTTTTTTCTAGGTTTCTTCGTTTGATTTTTTGACTAGTCTGCTCTTGTTTGAGTTTCTGTGACTATCTCGCTTTGAATGTGTTTCTACTAGGTTTTTTATCCCTAACTTAAATCACCTTTGTATGTTTGTGTTCATCTTGCCTAGTCAATACCTGCCTCTTTGCTTGCTGTGTTTGGTTACTCCTGTTTCACTCTTTTTATATGCTAAAACTCTCTCTTTGATTGACTCTGATCTCCTTGTTTTTGGCTTGATTTGAAAATTTCCCTGTAAACTCTCAATTCTCCTATTTTAACTTGTTTGCTTGTTACTCTCCTTAAATCAGTAATCCTGATTCCCTAAATTACTATGTGCTGATTTTCGATTATTTCCAAATTCTACAACTTTATTTTGTTTTATTACCGTATTTGGTTAACCGAGTACTTTACTGATTCTTCATTAGTTGTTTCCTTAATTGAACCCCTATGTACTTACCCATAATTATCTATTTTGTACCTGATGCTCTACTTGATTTCTTTCCTCTAATATGTTTTGCCAATTACCGTTGGTTGATTACCACTTAATTAAATGAGTACTTGCATTGATTTGATTCTGATTAGTATTTGGTTCCATAATTACTATGCTACTATGATTCTTGCCTTATTTTACCTAGTTTCGAAATGTTATATATACACACACACTCTCATTAACACAAGGACACGAACATTTTTATTCAAAACTCTCTCTCACACAAAACACTCTCTTCTGCTCTCTTTTCTCTGGTTACTTGCCATTGTTCCAAATCAGCCGGTTGCAAGCCAAGACTGATTATTCTACTCTCTTGCTCCTCACTTTGTATTTACTACATTCTTTGCTGGTATATTCTGACTTTAATACAAGTTCCAAAAACAATATGGTCCTTTTATTACTTCAATTCATCTTGTTTCTAGTCTTCTTTTACTAATGGTTTTGCTGTGAAACCTGTAGTTGATATGTTTACATTATTACCATGTTATGTACTCCCCTTCCTTAGGATCAATATGAACATATTATCCCCTCTATGTCTGATCAGTTTTTTCTGAGAATGTCTGTACCAATTACCTCTGCTTGTTATGGGTTTACTATCATATGAGTACTCTGCAAAGTCAGAAGACTTGATTTTTTGCTATCAAGACATTTCAGAAGCCTTCTTCGAGACCCGGAGGGTGGGAGGCTGCAATCGAGTTCTCAGTCTTAGGGCTCGTCGAAGTCAAACTCAGAAGAAACGGGGTCTGAGGTCGAGATAGAAGGGGAAGCCCATTAGGCACATGGCTACTCCTGACGAGACCGGCCTATTTAGAGCCTACTTTGAGCCCTACGTCATGTCGTCCCATCTTTGTACTCTTGCGATTAATACACGTGTACTATACCGAGTCTCCTTGCTATATAAGTGGGACTCACCTTACCTTGTAAACGACTGATGTTGCTCCACTTCACCACTAATGTAATAATCTCTCTCTCTCTCTCTCTCTCTCTCTCTCTCTCTCTCTCTCTTTCTTCTAAACTGTCTATCTTCATCGACCTCTAGGTTGCCTTAGCGCTTTACCATTTTATCATTTGTTCTCTGTTGTTTTGCCTAATATTGGTAATATAGAGCCTTTATTATCAATATTTTTACTTGTTATCCCCTTCCCGACTGCCTTCGATAGCCAGAGATAGGCTCGAATCTCAGCCCCGAGGTATCTACTAGCTGGCTTAGCACCCGAGCAACAGCCCCTTACTGGTTTGATTATTTCTTTTCTTAACTCAATTTTTATCATTTTACCTCACTCTTTAGCACTAACTGCTCTAACAAACTAGCTCGGGAATAGATCATGTATTTTTAGAATCACATTTACAAATTTAATTGTTGTTACCATTTTTACGGTAAACAGTTTGGCACCCATCGTAGGGCTAAAAATAATAGTGATTATTCTCTTGTTAGTTTTGTCACTCGAACGCATGATATCCTTCACACTTTTTCTTGCCCAAGATCTCTCAATTTCAGGTTGATGTCCAACTCGATAAGGGAAATCGAGAACGATAACCCCAATAATTGCAAAGAAAATAGTATGGCCATTCCAACGACTGGCGCAACACCGCAGGACCCCGATAACGCATCTAGATCATTTCGAGCGAATGCGAGCCTACATGCCGCTCAGCAGGGCAACGGAGTCTCGTGAACCAATCATGACACATGGTGCGTCGACCAACAGGAATCCCATGAAATCCCAGCCTGGGCGGAACAGGAAGTTAATCTTCATAATATTTTTGAAATGTTGCAGGAACGACATTTGGCTATCGCTCAGCTGCAGAGTCACCTGGAGACTCCCAACACGGCAGTACCAAAAATATCTCCTTATGTCGAACCAGTGCCTGAGATATCATACAACAACGGACTGACAACCTACCTCGTAGCAGTAAGGATGTTGAAAGACCTCATGGAAAGAATTGACTCATGCTCGTGGAAACTCCTACAACAACCGTCTCCCAAAGATATTGTCCTGGAACTCATTTCATGAAAGTCGGAAATGACGACACTCCCTAGGAGTGACAGGACCTCAAATCCTTACGGGTGCATCACCACTAATGCACGCTCGTCCAGGAACAATGACCTCCAAAATAGAGAACTTGAGTCCATCCCGATAAGGAGATTTGAAGAAACTCACCCAAAAGAAACTGTAGCGCAGCACCACTGCTCTATATCTGAGCTCGAGGACCCGCTCATCGTACCAGAGCGGTCCGTGAAAGCATGCGCCGACGCCATCAAAGCAATTCCAAGCGGGCCCAATGCACCTAAGGACAGACGGAGAAGAAATAAAGTGTCGTGGGAAGCTGCACCCTGCTCCTCGACAATACGAACGAGTCCGCTCCTGCTTTCGAGTAGTTGGGCGGCACAGTCCTTCGCCCAAAACCTAAACAAAGTACACCTGGCGAGTCCAGGGCATTTCAAGCAAAACCTGGTCAGATATCCGGCCAAGCATTGGTCAGATGCCCGCAACCGACATCGGTCTCAAATCAGGGCAATAGACGACCCACTAGGAGCCTCTTCGGGTTTGGCGTATCTAGGTAGATTCCCAGCAATGAAGCTGATGCCGAGCGAATGGGGCCCTCGTACGTGTGGCGGAAACGAAAGAGCTGATTTGAGATGAAACATGCTTTGTACAGCAAGGCAGTAGCCCGAGGACAGCACCCTCGAGGAACCTCCAATAGTACCAGATTCAACAAGACACAGCCAACAAGGAAACCCCGCCCGATAGAGCATGACTCCAACGTTGAAGTTCCAAGGATAGTGGTCACCATAAGTGAAGCCAAGAACTCTAGGTGGCTGCGATCTATTCAACCGGAACCCATTCAAGGAAACCATGGCCCACCACGGGAATCACGAGACGCTCGGGGAGACAGACCAAAAAGACCAGCAACTATGTCATTCAACAAAGGTCGCCACAAAGTGTCGCCGAGCGAGCAGACCCGAATCCAGCTCCACGGCACATCGTCATTGCTGAAAAAAGGTGGCGGAATCCCGTGAAGATCTGTAGAATGTAGAGTGCAAGTGCCCATCACCAAAAAGGGACGGTCCCCGAAAATGCTCCGAAAGGACACCCTCGCACTCGAGGAAAAAGACACCGAGATACCACATCCGCATTGCATTAACGTATTGGTAATCCCCTCTTTCATTTGACTCATTTCAAATAAAACATGAATTTATGAGTACAGGTGGTTCGGCCGGCAAAACTATACTGACGATGTCGGAATGAAGCCGAGAAGGCGATCCGGACCAACATCGCTCTCGCTTCGGATCTCTTATAGGTTATTGATGGCGACATCCACAATGACCAAATCGCTCCCTCTGCGCAACCCGCCCGAGCTCAAGCTGATACGTCGAACACACAAGGCGCAGATGCTTTATACAGACAATAGCAGATACATCGCTCGGAGGCGACTCCGACCCTGCTTCGCCAAAGGTGTAAAACCCAACAACAAACGCAGGGCTAAAGTATTTAGCTACGAGTGACAAGAGGATATCCCTCACCATATGACCCATCACCGGCATTGCCATCGAATGAGGTCAAAGGGTAGGGATAGCCACATCTTCAGTCAAGGCTCACTCCCCAAAACACTGCCTATGCACCTCACAGAGAGGAAAACTACTCCGACTTCTTTATCATTTCCTTTCTTTTCTTGTTGCTAATCTGTATGCAGGCAGGCAGCTGAGGCATTCGGTAGCTCTGGACCACAGTTGAGGATCCGCGGCCCCTACAGGGCCCGCCGAGCATTCTTTCCTCGTCCGGTTTTTAAACATGAAGAAGGTTCCGCCTACAAGATTATTGGTAAGGACTCCACATCCCTAAGAAGGGAACCCGAAGAGATTGCAATCCTCTCTTCTAAACAATTCCAATATGGAATCATATAAGCACACCGGATAATCAGAGAAGTCACACCCGTGTGGGCCAAACTCACAGCAATAGGACAACATGTATTTACAGCTTATATTTTTGCCAAGCAATAAACAATATTTTTTAATCATTCCACGCTTCAAAGAAGACTATTTCAGCGTATCCACAGCAAAAACCTCTCCGCCAGATGTATCTCGAGAAACCCGGAGACTTAAAAAATTTGGTTTCCGGATCACCCCAGGGTCAAAATGCCGGGCTCATCAAGCCCTTATGATGCAACCCTGGGCTCATGAGAAGCAGTCTTCAGGCTTAAAAACTCGATGACTCATAGTTTGCCGCCGATCTCCACGCACTGCAAAATCCAAAATTGTAAGACCGTAGCGGGCAGCCTCGGCACAACCAGACCTATTCTCCACAAACAGTAAGACCTCAACATGCATGAAAAATCTCGCAGTTTAGGCTATACGTGACATTTGTAAGAATCACTAAAGGACATACCCTCGGTGTAGATGCCTAAAACTACCTCTAGGGATAAAAATAGCCTCGGCTAAACGCATATGACTCCGGTCAAAACGGCTGCTGCTGCCCAAATAACGCGACTCGGGGTCGCACGACTATCGCTAGAAAATCCTCCAAATCTACTTCGAAAAGAACCGGTTAAAAACAGGATTCCCTCCACTGGCAAAAAATGAGTCCTGACCACGTCGGCTCAGAAAATTGCAAGAGCGTCGATCTACTCAACCTATGAGCTATGAACCTTACGAGGTGCTCAACACTTGAAATTGAGGTTCTTTCAGAACCAACAATGGGTCACGCAAAAGTATTCAATAAGACCTTAACGAGAGGAAACAAAGCCTACAAAAAGCCTCCGGGCCTCATATCAAAAGGTCTCTACGACCAAACAATGTAAGAGCCATTGTTGCCAGCTAAGTAAGCCTCTGGCCTCATTTCAAAAGATCTCTATGACCAAACAGTGTAAGAGCCATTTTCGCCAGCTAAGCAAACCTTCGGGACGCATATAAAAAGGTCTCTCTAACCATACAGCGTAAGACCATTGTGGTCAGCTTGAAAATTGACAACTTGAGGATTAAAGTGAGCTCGAATTGTAAACCGATTCGGAGACCAGATCCAAAATAGTTAACTAAGCAAAGCCTCTGGTCCTCATACTAAAAGGTCTCAACGACCAAACGACAGAAAGGCCACCATCACTGTCCGAAAACTCAATAATATTTTAGGGTCGATTACAGATCGAGTCACAACGCGACTCGGAGACTGGACCCAAAAATTATAATACACTCAAGGGCGTGACATCGATGCCACTACCGCCAACCGGAATCTCCGAAAAGATTAAGGGTCAAATATAGCTCGTATTGAAACGCGACTCGGAGACTAGACCCCAAAAATTGGCAAACGCCCGAGGGAAGAAATAAAAACCATTTTCACCAGCCCAAAGGGGCTCAGGGGTACGTTAAGCTCGATTCGGATCTCGACTCGAAGACTGAACCCGAGGACATTTCAATCACAATACGACTAAAGGCATGACCCAAATGACGCTATCATCGGTCAAGATAAATCTCCAGTCCGCGCGCCCATTTAATCATTTCGGCCCAGGAGCACAAAGGGCCATCGGCCTCCGCCCATGCAGGTAGGAAAGAGCTGGAATGCCAATCGAAGTCGTATCCATAATGCAACTCGGGGACTAGTTCCAAAGCTAGTCTACACGATCGAGAGCAATGACAGAAAAAGGTACAAAGGGAATAAAGCTTTAAAATTCTTCTTGTATTACATACGAAAAAAACATTCTCTACCTACAGGCACACCCTAAGCGCGCTGGAAAAGAAGCTACAAAATAGTGGAACCTATATTTTGCGCCTAAGGACTACAACGCGTCAAGTTCCCCCTCCGCAACGTCCACAAGGAGTGACCAAGTGTCACCCCCATCCGCCCTTTCTTGAGCCATTTCCTCCGAGAGAATGAAGCCCCTCGCTCTAACCTCCTCAAATACCTCTCTCCGGGATCGGTAGTGAACATATTCCTCGATCCTCTTCTCAAGGTCAAGGGCTCGCCTCAACTCGTATTGAGCGTCAGCAGCATCCTTTATGCAAATCGCCATCTCACGATCAGCCCTGGTTCATCTTAATGTCGCTTCTACACGGGCATTGATTATCTCGTCCCTGACCTTAGAGATATCAGACTCAACTCTCTGGATCATATCCACCTAAACTTTTGTATTATCACGGGTCAAGTTGAGTTGGACCTCGAAGGCAGGGATCCTAGCCAAGGCACTCATCTCCTCTAGAGCTTGAGCCTGCACTGGAGCTCTTAGCTCCTCACAAGCAGCCCTGACGCAATTCACGTTGCCTTTCATATAATATAAGGCCTCTCCCTTTTTTTGCAACTGATACGGCACGAGGAAATTAGCCTTAAAATTATAAAGAAGCAAAACAAGCACTACAGGAAGTTACCTGCTCCATCAAATAGCTCTCATAGTTTGAGCTCTGATACGCCTCATATCGCCAATACTGCAGCTCAACTTCCTTCTCCTTGCAAAGAAGCCTAAGGGATTCTCCCTCATCCAGAATCCTCTGAAACTTGGCCTTCTGACGAAACAGCTCGAACTTAAGCCTATAACAGGCCTGCGCAGGAAAGAATCAATGAGAGGAGGAAGATGCGGGATACAAGAAAATTGTGCACAAACTCACCACAAAGTTAAGACGACAGATTTCCTCTAGATCAAAACATGCTCCTGATGGTCCTGCCCCTACGACCCCAGAAGAACCGGCCCCAGGCACAACGTGCTCGCTCAAAGGAGTCATTTGTCGGGAAACAGACGCTCTAGGAACAGCAGACTCGAGCAATGCCCCGTTCTAAAAAATACGAGCCCAACCAGCACTAATAAAGTCTCCTTCACATTGTGGGCTCCGGACCCTCTTATTACTACCCTCTCTCGGCCCGGAGGCGAACGACTCCATCCCCACTCCGAAAAAGCGCTGCCTCACCCCAAGGAATCGCCCGATATCTGTAAATAGCAAATCCAGTACAAATGAGATGGGAAAATGTTACCTCGGGTATAATATCCGTCGTTTGGACGTAGCTCGCTACCAGTGTTCGTCACAAGATGAATGAGTCATCAACCTCTAAACCCAGTCGGGCAAATCATGGACTTGGCCCGATGTCCACGAAGTTGTTGCAACAAGGGAAGTAGCAGTGTTATTTGGCCGATTTTTGCCATGAACAAAGTCTAAAAGGGCAACAAAGCGCCTTAATTACGTGCGTGATTCCACCCCTCGGGGAATGGAAGAAATTCCATAGGAATAAAATCGGTCGTTCAGACTCGGACGAACCAACTGGCCCACTCTCGATCTTCGGTCTTTTCATCATCGACAACGAAGGGCGTGGGCAAACGACCTCTCAAGGTTAGCAGGCCTCAATGATGAAAAGGTCGGTATAGCCTGATGAGATGATCAAGCGTGAATTCAAGCCCAAATTTCTCAGCAAAGAATCTCAGCATCAGGACTGTTCGCCAAAACGACGGGTGAATCTGTGCTAGAGTAACCCGATACTTCAAGCAAAAGTCACGCACAATGTTGTCATAAGGGCCAAATGCAAAAGTGTATAGGTACACACTCAAGAACCCATTAGCGGACTCTGCGATACCTTCACCTGGGGAAAACATCCACAGTGTCACCCCCTCGCTCCACCTGCAGTATCGCCTTGCCATCTCCAGGTGTTCGTCTCTTATCAAGGACTCCATCCCCAGAACGAAATCTTTCGATTGCCGAGCACCGAGAATATCATTCTCCACCCTTTGCCACGCCGGTCTCGAAGTGGTCGCCATGACTATAGCAGAACTGACAAAATAAAGCAAAGGAAAGCACCAACACTTTTCGCACTTTAAGAGATAGGGAGCCCTATGCCGAAACAGAAGAACAGCTACCCACAAATAATGAAGTCTCACAAAAAGGCCGAAGCCAACCCTCTTATATGCAAGAGGCAATGACAAGTCGCCTGCTCGAGGAAAACTCCAGGAAGCCAATGGCCTCGATACAAATCGACGGGTCGATACTCGACCCGGGAAACATCCTCCAACAGATGACAAGACTTGAGGGACCATACCAATTATCTCCATTCTCGAGCCAACATTTCATATTGGGAGCCCCAGGCCCCAAGAAACAGGGTCACGATGAGCTCCAAAATGCGGGTACCATACGCAAGTTGAGTACCCGGGCTTGCGGTCCCCTCTCCAGAGAAGTAAACCCTGGAAGTACGAATCACTGAAGCTCCACGAGGGCCCAAAGAAGCGCCCAAACATAGGAAAACTCTTCAAACGGAAGCCAACCTTATACTCTCTGAAAGAATTATCTACATCAGAATCAACAGGGCCCACCGGGGCACCCGAAGATGACCTTCATCTAGGGTAATGTTCACAAAGGCCCCGGTATTCGATGCGTGATCTCCGAACAAATTAGGAGGCCCCGGTAGCTCGACCTTATCCAGTCGGTCCTCTATCAGTCCGAAGTGAGACAAAAGGGGCGGGGAAGAGCCTTGTTGATCAGCTGAAGACCGGGACAAGCTATCATAGCAGACTATGATGGCCAAATAAACAAAAAAAAGGCATTCAAAAAACCCCGAAGGGCATAAGAGCATACAACCATCAGAAGAGAAGCGGAAGTCAACAAAATAAATTCTCATTTATGAAGTATTCGAGTACAAAACCCCCAAAGAATCATTATGTACAAATTACAAAAACCCACAAAGGATCTCTACATGGAAGTAAAGAAGCATAAGGGTACACATTGTAAGAATCCGGGTCCTGGTTTGGACGGTCGACGATCCACCACGGCACCAATACCTCCAAAAGTTGTATCCTTGAACGCGTGGCCTCAAGGAAGATGTTTCCCGGGGCACCGGACTTCCGCATTGATATCCCCAAAAGGGGTAAGCCAAGGAGCAGGGAGGAATGGAAAAAACGCCATAGCTCCCAGGGGGTCGAGGACCCTCACTAGCCAAGAGAACCTCGAAGAGGCTGAGGACTAACCAAACCCCAGGTCCGCTTGTACGGCTAATTAAAATCCACTTCTTGGATTATCGAGCCGTGCAAGCTCCTATCTAGAAATAGAATTCCATGTCGAGCCGAGGTATGAAGGTGAGTAATGGTGGATAAGCTGAACACCCTTTTGAGCAGTGGTACATAATCCGAATGGCCTCCCATGCAAAGGTGAAACTAACTCCCCATTCATCACCATCTCGCGCCAAATATAGCAGTAGCAGCCAACATACCGACGACCGCAGCAATATCGAAGCATCATGTTTATGTTTGGCAAAGGGAGGCCCCGACAGAAGGCCATGACGTGGCCCGGAGGAACTCCTCCAAGCAGCCTTGAGATAGAAAGCTTCCATCATAGTGATCAAAGGTAAAAGAAGATGATGAGATAGAAGAGACAAGAATGCCAACGGAAGCCTTGATATGGGAAACACAATACCCTAATGCCCTCACTTATATAGGGTATAAATAACACTATCATCGAGGCTTTGGAAGATTGACCAGTAGAGTCAATTACTACTTACTTGAAAAAATGAATCGACGGTAGTACTTTTGCATTGAGGAGCAGAAACGACAGGACATCAAGCAGAGATCTACGTGATACGCCATCTGTTACAGAAGATTGCACCGCAATCTGAATCGCCAACATAATATCACCAAAAGGAGCTCAAGGAGTCGAGTTTCAGAATCATTTCCCTTCACTTCGTCATGGGAAACGCGGAGACTATTTGTACACGGCAAAATCAGAAGACTTGATTTTCTACTATCAAGACATTTCAGAAGCCTTCCCCGAGACCCCAAGGGTGGGAGGCCACAATCAAGTTCTCAGTCTCAAGGCTCGTCGAAGTCAGACTCAGAAGATATAAGGTACGAGGTCGGGATAAAAGGGGAAGCCCCCTAGGCACATGGCTACACCTAATGAGCCCGACCTATCTAAAGCCTACTTTTAGTCCCGACATCAAGCCGTCCCATCTCTGTACTCTTGCAATTAATACACATGTACTTTACCGAGTCTCCTCTCCTATATATGGGGGACGCATCTTACATTGTAAATGATTGATGTTGCTCTATTTCTCCACAAATGTAATAATATCTCTCTCTCTCTCTTTCTCTTTATTCTAAACTGTCTATCTTCATCGACCTCAAGGTCGCCTTAGCGTTTTACCGCTTTATCCATTGTTCTTCATTGCTTTTCCTAATATTAGTAATATAGAGCCTTGATTATCTATATTTTTACTTGTTATCCCCTTTCTGAATGCCTTTGATAGCCCGAAATAGGATCGAATCTCGGCTCCGAGGTATCTACTGGCTGGTTTTGTGCCCGTGCAACATTCCCTTACTGGTTCGATTATTGCTTGCTTAACTCAATTTTGATCAATTTACCTCACGTTTTAGCACTAACTGCTCTAAAAAACTAGCTTGGGAATAGATCACGTATTTTTAGAATCCCATTTACCAATTTTATTGTTGTAACCATTATTACAATAAACAATATGCTCCATGTATCCCTAATTCCTATCACCCTTGTATGTAGGTTTGTTCCTTTTATTTGGTTTTGTGTTCTTTAAGTATTACTGAGTTGGTTTTGGGCTCTAGTTTGATTTGTTATTATCTAATCATGTAATTCTCTCTTTTCATAGTTGTTTTACTGCATGACTCCCTCTTTTACTCCAAAAAGTTATTTCAAGAAAACCTCTTTTTGATACTATTTTCCCACTAAAACCTTTCAAACAGTGTCAAGCACTCTCACTCTACTCTTAAGTCAATAGGTTCCGCCCCCTCCAGTATGTGTACTATCTTGGGGTCCTCTTGAGAACCCTCTAAGCTCTACCTTACTGAGGTTGACCCTTCCACACTGCACTTATTCAATTTGGTTACCATGTCTAGGTGTAAGCACTACCCGGGATCCTTGAGATCCTTAGGGAACTTTGATGCACCTAGACTATGACATTGTCAATGGAATTTGGTCATTTGAGGCTCTTGGAGGCTTTGGAAATCTGGGTCTATCTGTAGGCTCCCTATAGAATAACTTCTCATTTTCTTATCTTCTTTTGTAATTCATTCATATGGTCTATAATAACTTGTAAATGAATATGGGGGAACTAGTGAAAAATGGGGTAGTTACATGTTTGTGGGATAATACGGGTAGAAACCATGCCTATAGGACTTTACATTTTGATATGATGGTCTTACCAAGTAGAAACCATGCCTATAGGACTTCATCTTTTTCTACGATTAGAAATCATGCCTATAGGTATCAAGTGATTCCATAATAGAAATCATGTTTATAAGTCTTAAAATCAACTTCACAAGTAGATGCCATGCCCATAAGATATAATCCAATCCATCTTCTATTATAACAAGTGTTTACATGTCTTTTCCATTTGTCATCTTGCCTGCAAGTTTCTAAAATCAGTATTAAACAACTAGATATCATGCCTAGAGAGAAAAACACCAGAAATTCTGCCTATAGATTTAAATTAGTTTAGTTTAAATAAATCAATCAATTTAATGATTAGCTCACTTCAAACTGATTTAATTAATGGATTATTTTCCCTTAAACAAGTTCTTTCAAAAACTGTCTTAATCTATCATTAGACAGCATGCCCATAGGAATTAAAGAGCATGTTTTAAAAACCTACCTTGTTTCGCTATATAAAATGTATTCATCAGTATTCCGCGTATAGGCAAGCCAACAGGGCGTTTTTACACCTTGCAACTCTAAAACTTTTTCTGTGACTTAATATTGTTCTGATTTAACAGGCTTTAAAAAATCAGTAGGCAACTAATAGGGTCATTACTTATGAGTTTGCAAAATAAACTTCATGTGTTCTGTATATTCACTTAGAAATCATGCCTTAGGATACTGTTTAACAAAAGGCCCTTATTTGTGCTTGAGTCGTGCTGGTTATGTGTGTTGTTTGAGGAGGTAAACCTGAGCCTCTAATTGCTCTCTTTTATCTTATGTGCTAAATTCTTAACTGTTCTTGCCTGTCGCCTTAGTATTTTTCACCTTTAAAACCTTAGGAGTCTGTCTAGAACCACATATAGGTAGAGGTCCTAAATCTGTCCAAGACCATTAAAAGGGGACGGGTAACGGCACGTAATAGAGATCGCAGACCAACACTCGCTTTAAATGACCACTAAGGGGATGGGAAGGGTAGATATGAGATATGATGACTACGCGCTAATGTCACGTGTAGCCCTTCATTGAGGAGTGTTTACCAGACATTGTGTGGGGTGATCCTATAGGCTAACCAGGCGAGGACTCCCCCATTTTCTAAAAATTCCTTTTTGTTTCATACAACTTGTTCAAAATCTTTATCTTATTATTTGAGTTATCCAACGTGCTTTACTTGCAACCTATTTGATTCAACTATTTATTTGTAATGGACTAATTCGTGAATATAAGCTCGGCCAGGACAAACAATTGTGGACCAAGAGAGGTGCCTAGCACCTTCCCCTCGAGTTCATTTCGAGCCCTTACCCTAATCCCTAGTAACTCAAAGAAATCCAAGATTTAATCACTCTAGGTTCCCTAACGCACCACAACTCGTTAGGTGGCGACTCTTCAAATACCCAATTCCCAAAAGGAAATGAGTTATTACACCCTCATGAATGTCGAAACCCAAACCTCTCTCTGTGGAGGAAAAAAGGGGGCGCGACAGCATGGCGACTCTACTAGGGATATATTTAGGCTCTTACCATAAGGAACTTATCTTTTTACTAATTAGTCCAAGTATGTTTTATCCCGTACCCTTCTTCATTATTTGAATTTAACTATCCATTTTTTGAGCATTTATGGTTTTTTATCCCCAAAATTGACTTGTCTCTTTGTTTTCCATTTCTTGTAACTGTCTTTCAATTGTTTAAATGTTGTATTTATTTTTCATACGTGCAAATACCTGACTAAATGTTATTAATTGATGCATAAATCATGCTCCGCATCATATTCCACTCGTGCGTATCCAATCCTATAGCCACACTTTAATGAGTAGTTGCGCTCTTTCTATTTACTACCCTTAAATTTGGAAAGGCTTATTTGCGGTAAAACCAGTCGATAAGCGGTGCAGTAGACGGTTTCGTGTCTTCCCCATCGAGTTGTTCTCTTGAGGGTACCAGTCTAAAACCCATATAAACCTTACTATGGTTAAAATAGTGCATGCATCATGATCAACCCTAGTCGGGTTAGTTATGTTGTCCGCATAATGATCCTTTAATATAAGCCTTTTCCAAAGTCCATCAGGTTTTCCATAATCCCAACGGATAAAACCACATTTTATGCATTAATTTAGAGAACTAAATGCTGATATGTTGATCATAAATGTATAAATAGTCGAGTCTAGTGGGGGTAATGTCTAACCCTTTTGTTTTGAAAAAAATAAGGCACTAGGTCCCTAAATTCGGTATGGTTAGCAATATCCCACCATTGCTGCTAGATTGGTGGGAGGACCTTTCCTCAAGTGACAAGAAATATGTGAGAAAGTACCTAGTTAACTTGCCTTCCTTTCTAGATATTGAGCCAAACAACAAATTGATCGAAGCTGGCACTTTATTCCGGGATAGTGAAAGTGTTATGTTTCGTTTCGGTGACATCGAAATGACACCGCTTCTAGAGGAAATTAGAGTGCTTGCGAGATTGACTTGGGATAGACCCGGGCTATTGGTACCATAAAACCGTACGGGTAGGGGATTTTTGAAGATGATAGGGCTGAAGAAGAATGTCGACCTAGTGTGCTTGAAGGAATCCTGCATACATTTCAAATACCTGTACAAAAGGTATGGCCATAGCAAGTCTTTCCGCACTTACCATGATGAGATCTCTCTCACTTCTCTAGCTCATTCCACCATAGAGTATTTGTATTCATTATATGATTTCTAGGCCTGAGAGTGTTCCCAATGAAAAAGGGTTGAAGCCACACTAGGTTGGCCATGGTCGCCAAGACTCTGATGGAAGGGATTAATGGATAGACATATACCATAGTCCCCATGATCGTAGCCAATATCTACAGGGCTCTGGAGTGGTATCAAATAGGGGTCAAGCATTTTGAGAGTTGTAATTTGTTACTAAAGTTGTGGTTGTTTGAGCATTTCCAAAGGGGTCGCTACTGCCAATAATTTCCGTGAAGGGCTTGGAACGACCACATTGCCTTACATCACCCTAAGAAGATGACTTACATTCCAGACATATTTGCTTAGCCGGAAAGCACCAAAGAGTGGGTAAATTTCTTCGATAATTTGACTGAGGAACAGGTGCAGTGTATGATTAAATGGTTCCCAACAGACGAGTTAATTATCATGTCCGGGGATGCTCTGCACTTGGTGTTGATCATGTTGAGAGGGATATACCCATATGTCCCTATGCGAGTTATGAGGCAAGCAGGCAGAAAATAAGTTTTACCAAGGGTTGTCAAGATGATTCGTTTCAAGGAAGACTTTCCAGATGACGACGTCCCTTACAAGTGCCAAGCTCAGCACATGCGGCACTACAAAATCATTGTGGAGAAGAATATTGTTGAGCAAGACAGGTATCATGCAGGGTGCGAGCCTTTCTACCGGGCATGGTTGGAGGACAATCTGAAAGGAATGGTGTCACCGGGGACCGGTTGAGGGAACAGAATCATAGATGAGGAAGATGAAGCTCAAGTCAAATATAATTGGCTACGCAAGAGGGTCCACGACTTTGAGAATGAGCACCAGGATGTACACGAGAGGAATGTGAAGTTGATCCAGGAATGGAAAGAAATGGAAATCACTTCCAACAGGAAACCGAAATATCTGGAGCGGGGAATAGTGGAGCTGTAGGGCAAATTCATAAAGAGGATTGAAAATTGCCAGAACGCTGAAGGAGCTGAGAGGGGATATTTGGCCAGAGCCTACTTGCTACTGGGGCTGCGCGAGTTGGGGGATATATGTTATGGAGTCTAGAAGATCAAATCTTGGGAAGTTGAAGGCGACAAAGGAATGGAAAGATTAAACTATGAAGACTTGTGCATACAGCAAGACATCGAATTGTTGGAGGGGTACGAACCTCCAAAATTTGAGATGTTCGATGGTACAGGTGATCCCAGTGTTCATCTAAGGACTATTCCAACAAGCTTGTCGGGGTCGGGAAGGATGAAAAGATCCGGATGAAGCTCTTTATGAGGAGCCTTACTGGGGATGCTTTATCTTGGTATATGAGCGAAAATCCCAAGAAATGGTCCAACTGGATAAGCATGGCATCGGAATTTATGGACCATTTCAGGTTCAACATAGAGAATGCACCGAATATCTTCTACATTCCGAATCTTAAGAAGAAACCTACTAAGACTTTCCAAAATATTATGAGAGGTTGATGGTTATAGAAAATCACAAGTTCTTTGGCATCATCAAACTTGGAGAAAGGATTGAAGAAGGAATCAAGAGCGGGATGGTAACGAATTTCGAGGCACTACAAGCCAAAAATAAAGTGCTACAATAATGCGGCATATCAAAGAAGAGAGATGTTGGGGCAATAATGGTGGCCCAGGGTCCGAAATTTCCACTTGCCTATCAAAACCCTCCACCCACATATCAAACACCTCCTCCCACATATCAAACACCTCCACCCACATACCAAGCATCCTCGTCCACATATCATCCTTTATCTCCCAGATATTCCCAACCTGCCTCTGTCCATCACAACAATAAATTCAACCATCCCACTTCCAGTCACCACCAGCTCACCAAAATTATCCAAGACCAAGACCCAACTTTGACCGCAAGCCACTCAGACAATCCACTACCATTGCTGAGCCCATCGACCAACTATATAAAAGGTTGAAAGCCGCAGGTTACCTCTCTCCTCTTCCCGCTGTGTTATTAGAAAATCCATCCCAATGGGTCAATCTGAACAAAACTTGTGCATACCATTCCAGTATGAAAGGGCACACCACTGCTGAGTGTCAAACATTGAAGGATAAGATTCAAGCAAAGAAAGCCACACCTAATGTCCGCAACAATCCCCTCCCTTATCATAGAGGTGATGGTGTACATATGATAGAGACAAATGAAGAATGGGAACCTGAGGGGTCTATCAGGATTATTTGAGAAGGCGATGACTTTAAGGTTGTAGTCACACTTACTCATATTGTAATTCAAACTCAGGCACCAATCGAGGTTGAGGTAACCGCATCAACTCCATTCAAGGTAGAGGTAGCTCTACCCGCAGCCACCCCCGCTCCATTTGAACTAGAAGTGGTCACACCTTTTACAGTGACAGTATCAACCACACCCCCATTCAACTCAAAAGCAATACCCTGGAATTATGTTGCTGAGGCTCGACGAAAAGGGAAGGCCAAGATAGAGGAATCTGACGTCGCACAAGGAATGACTAGAACTGGAAGAGTATATACACCGGAACATTTGGGAGGATCAAGTAAGGAGGCCACTACTAGAAAAACTATTATTGAGACCGGGCCAGATAACCTGTGGAGGAAAGTGCAGGCAAAATAATACTCTGTTGTTGACCATCTGAACAAAGTCCCTGCAGATATCTATCCTGTCACTGTTGTAGAATTCAGAGGAATACAGGAATGCCTTAATGAAAGGGCTGAGCGAGGCTTATGTGCCCAATAACATCACCGAAAGAGAAATGGCGAACATGGTTGGGCAAGTACTAAAAATTCATAAGATTATCTTCCACGAATATGAGCTACCGCCCGAGGGTTTGAATCACAATCGAGTATTGCAAATTAAGGTGCAATTTAAAGACAAGTTCATTGCTATGGTCTTGGTTTATGGAGGTTCGAGCCTAAATATTTGTCCATTGGACACCCTGAAAAGGTTGGACAAAGGTTTCCATGAGATACGGGTAGGAAGAATGAATGTGAAGGCTTTTGATGGTTCCCAGAGGGCAACGATCGGGGAAATCAACCTTTGCTTCCAGATGAGGCCAATTTGGTTCAACGTTGAATTTCAGGTGCTTGACATACGAGCCTCATATAACCTTCTGTTGGGCCAACCATGCATCCATGTTGCTGGAGACGTGCCTTCCACACTACCTCAAGCGATGAAATTCGAATAGAACCGTCAGGAGGTAATCATCCACAGAGATAAGAGTAACCCCATCTACACTAAAAAACCATCACGTCCATTGGACATATAAGAAGGCTAGGAAGGGAAACTTATCATCATATTTAACTGGTCAATGTCATCGAGAAAGATAAGTGGTGGGTAACAAAATAGAAAGCATACTAGCATGGTCCGGATATGAACCCGGCAAAAGGTTGGGAAAGAACCTCCAAGGCATCACCAAACCAATACAGCTAAAAAATCATGGTAACACTTTTGGGCTCGGATACCAGTACGCATGGCAAGAGTACAGGAATGCGTCGCCACCATGGCATGGACCATATTACCCTTTTAAGCAACAAGTGCCACGTTTGGAACAAGCTTTCCACCATGCTGACACAATAAGGGGGATTGTAAAAGAAGAAGCACTATCTGGGCTGAGGAATTTATTCTTGGAGGATAAGGACATGGACTGCGGTGCCATAATTGAGGAGGAGGAGGAAGAAGGCCTCACCATTCAGACTGTGGTGAAGGGAGTTGTTCTCACAAACTGGACCGCCACACCATCTCGAGCCCTTCGAGTCCTTGGGTAGCTTGGCAGAATTTACTTTTATAGCCATTCTAGGCATTTAAGATTTCCTGTAGTTTAATTTTAAGCTTTACTTGTTTCAAAATAAATGCTCGATTCAACAAGTCGAGCTTTGTCTGAAAAATATTTTTCAAAGTGTTAATCAAATGCATTTTGCTCTTTATTATTCACACTATCTTTACGCTTTTTCTTTCCACAGTGTTATTATTACTTTTCCTGATAAACCAATGACTGTGATATGTAATGAGGCAATGCAACATGAGAATAGTGACTCAGAGGAAGAATATGAGATAACTGAGGAAATTGTCATGGAGGTTGAAAATTTTGAGAATAAGCCTAAGACCAATCTGGACGAGACAGAAGCAGTAAATTTAGGAGACTTCGAGACCGTCAAAGAGACTCGCATCAGCATTCACTTGTCACCAATAGAGAAGGAAGAGTACATTCATTTCCTAAAAGAATATGAGGATATTTTTGCATGGTCATATGATGACATGACCAGTTTGAGCACATCCGTAGTGGCTTACAAGTTGCCTATTAATCCCATGTGTCCTCCAGTAAAACAGGAACTTAGAAAGTTTAAACCATACTTGTGTTTGAAAATCAATGAGGAAGTTATTAAGCAGATCAAAGCCAAAGTTCTCATGGTGGTTTAATATCGAACCTGGTTAGCTAACATTGTTCCAGTTCCGAAGAAAGATGGGAAGGTCAAAGTATGTGTTGACTACCTGGATTGAAACAGAGCTAGTCCCAAGGATGACTTCCCACTACCGAATATACATATTATGATTGATAACTGCGCCAAGCATGAGCTCCAATCCTTTGCCGATTGCTTCGCGGATTATCACCAAATTTGGATGGATGAAGAAGACATAGAGAAGACAACTTTTATTACACCATGGGTGTCTATTGTTACAAGATAATGCCATTTGGTCTGAAGATTGCAAGGGCCACTTACATAAGAGCCATTACAACAATTTTACATGATATGATATATAAGGAAATAGAGGTGTATATGGACAAAGTCATTATCAAATCCAAGAGGGTCATATATCACATAGCAGACTTGAGGAAGTTCTTCAACAGGATAAGGAGGTACAATTTGATATTGAACCCCGCAAAGTGGGCATTCAAGGTTCCCGTACAAAAGTTACTGGGATTCATCATCAGTTGTCGAGGGATCGAATTGGATCCATCTAAAGTCAAAGCCATTCAGGAGTTACCACCACCTAAGAGCAAAATGGATGTGATGAGCTTATTAGGGCGTCTCAACTATATCAGTCACTTCATAGCACAGTCCACAGTCATATGTGAACCCATCTTCAAGATGCTAAGAATGGATGCTAAAACAAGCTGGACCGAGGATTTTCATAAAGCATTGGATAAAATCAAAGAGTACTTGTCCACACTGCCAGTTCTGGTCCTGCTAGAACCAAGACGACCTTTGTTACTCTATCTGTCCATATTGGATGGAGCCTTCGGGTGTGTTTTGGGACAACGTGATAAAACAAGAAGAAAGAAGCAGGCTATATACTAGTTGAGTAAGAAGTTCATACCTTATGAAGCACAGTATTCTCTACTTGAACGCACTTGTTGTGTTTTGACCTGGACGGTCCAGAAGTTAAGGCATTACTTCTGTGCCTATACAACATACCTCATATCTAGGATGGACCGTTTAAAGTACATATTTCAGAAACCCATGCCTTCTGTGAAGTTGGCTAAATGGCAGATACTACTAAGTGAGTTTGGTATCGTCTATGTAACTCAAAAGGTGGTCAATGGACAAGCATTGACATATCATCTTGCTGAAAATCTAGTGGGAGGAGAGTACGAACCCTTGAAAATGTATTTTCCTGATGAAGAAGTATCATTTGCAAGAGAAGGCATTACCGAAGCATATGATGGTCGGAGGATGTTTTTTGATGGAATCGCAAATTTCAAAGGAGTAGGCATTGGAGCAGTTTTGGTATCAGAAATGGGTCAGCATTATCCAGTATCTGCTAAACTCAAATGTCCTTGCACCAACAACATGGTAGAATATGAAGCCTGCATACTAGGGGTTAACATGGCAGTCGACATGAACATCCAGGAGTTGTTGGTGATCAGTTATTCAAATTTGCTTGTGCACCAGGTACAAGGAGAGTGGGCCAACAAGAATTCCAAGATATTGCCATATCTGCACCTTGTGCAAGAATATAGAAAGAGGTTCACAACGATAGAATTCTGACATGTGCCTAGAATTCAGAATGAGTTTATCGATGCATTGTCCACCTTGTCATCTATGATACAACATCCACATAAGAATTATTTTGATCCCATTCTGGTAAGGATCGATAATCAGCCTGCATATTGTGCTCATGTCGAGGAAGAAGCAGATGGAAAACCTTGGTTCCATGGCATCAAAGAATACTTATAAAAAAGGAGAATACCCAGAGCATGCAAATCACACTCAGAAATGCACGCTCCGGTGATTTTCAAATCACTTCTTCCATAGCGGAGGTAACTTGTACAGAAGAATACCTGAGTTGGGTTTACTAAGATGTGTTGACACAAAGGAAGCTTATAAGCTACTTGAGGATGTGTATGCTAAGACCTGTGGTCCGCACATGAATAGTTTCATCTTGGCTAAGAAGATACTCAGAGCCGGTTACTTCTGGATGACCATGGAGACGGATTTCATTCGGTACGTCTGCAAATGCTTTCAATGTCAAGTGCATGCCGATATGATAAAAGTGACGTCGATTGAGCTCAATGCAACAATTTCACCTTGGCCATTCACCCCTTTGGAATGGATGTTATTGGTCCGATTGATCCCACTGCTTCAAACGGACACAGGTTTATTCTGGTAGCCTTTGATTACTTCACAAAATGGGTAGAGGCCATATCGTACAAAGCTCTAACAAATAAAGTCATTGTAGATTTTGTCAAGGATCGTATTGTTTGCCGATTCGGAGTTCCCGAGTCCATTATTACTGATAATGCTGCCAATCTCAACAATGATATGATGAAGGCTATGGATCAAGAGTCATACAGGAAGCTAAACTCAGCGACGCAGAGTGGATAAAGAGTTGCCATGAATAATTGGCCCTTATTGATGGAAGGAGGATGAATGCAGTATGTCATGGCCAACTTTATCAAAACATAATATCCATAGCTTTCAACAAAAGGTTCAAACCAAGACAGTTCGCACCAGGGCAGCTGGTATTGAAGAAAATCTTCTCGCATCAAGATTAAGCCAAAGGGAAATTCTCTCCCAACTAGCAAGGTTCGTACATGTTTAAGAGAGTACTAACATGAGGAGCACTCATACTTGCAAAAATGGAGTGAGAAATTTGGCCAAAACCAATCAATGCAGACGTAGTCAAGAGATACTATGCTTAGATATTTTACATTTTGTCACTTGATATAATTGAACTACGCTTGACCTGATTACCATTTAAAAGGGGATACGTAGGTAGCCTTATGGGTTTGGTCATATCATAATAAAATTTCTATTTTCCCCCAAGATCAGAAACTGGGGTAGAATTTTAAGGAGGGTCCTTAAAATTCCGGAGCAAGTCCAGCCCAACACCATCGCATGCTAGAGACCCAGCCAGGAAACCCGGGAAGAATTTTGAGAAGGATTCTCAAAATTTCAGAAAAGGTTCAGCAAGATCCATTATCCGCAAACAGTCAAAGGTCATCTACCAGACTAGGGCAGAATTTTGAGAAGGACCCTCAAAATTCCATTACGAGATAGTTGCAATGCCTTTGAGACATGTTACAGTCACTAGTTCATCTTAATGTATTAACATATTTCTAAATAACTCTATTTTATTATCAATATTTGCATATTTTTTCGAAAACTCTCTGTAACAGTCAGATGTCACCCAGGGGAACTCGAAAGGCTTTGAGGATGAAGCAAAGCCAGCCGAAAGGAGCACGACCCAACCTTTCCCCCCACAAAACATACAATTTGTCTTTGAATGCAGGCACATTCGACGTAACGTTAGCACTCACGGAACATGTATGCACAAAGATAATTTGCTATCAGACACCAAATATATTTCCAGCTAAGACATATACTACTCTTATTTGCTACTTGTTCTCTACATGAGGCTAATCATTGCATCCATACTTGCATGAGTCTAATCCTGACTCCATACTCCAAGAGGCTAATCCCTGCCTCCACACTTGCATAAGGCTAATCCCTGCCTCCCTACTTGCATGAGGCTAATCCCTGTCTCCATACTTGCATGAGGCTAATCCTTGCCTCCATACTTGCATGAGGCTAACCCCTGCCTCCACATTTGCATGAGGCTAATCCCTGCTTCCCTACTTGCATGAGGCTAATCCTTGCCTCCTCACTAGCATAAGTCTAACAACTGTCTCCATACCTGCATGAGGCTAATCCCTACCTCCACATTTGCATAAGGCTAATCCCTACCTCCCTACTTGCATGAGGCTAATCCTTGCCTCCAAACTTGCATGAGTCTAATCCTTGACTCCATACTAGCAGGAGGCTAATCCTTACCTCCCCATTTGTATGAGTCTAATCCATGACTCTATGCTTGCATGAGGCTAATCCCTGCCTCCCTACTTGCATGAGTCTAATCCCTGACTCCATGCTTCATGAGGCTAATCCCTACCTCCGCGATGCATGAAGAATCCCTGCCTCCATACTTACACGAGGCTAATCCTTGCCTCCATGCTTACATGAGTCTAATCCATGACTTCATACTTGCATAAGGCTAATCCTTGCCTCCCTATCTGCATGAGTCTAATCTTTGACTTTGTGAGGCTAATCCCTGCCTCCCCATACTTGCATTAGGCTAATCCCTGCCTCCCTACTTGCATGATTCTAATCCTTGACATACTTGCATGAGGCTAATCCCTGCCTCCCTACTTGTATGAGGCTAATCCTTGCCTCCATGCCTGCATGAGGCTAATCCTTGCCTCCACATTTGCATGAGACTAACCACTGTCGCCTTTTTTTTTCCAATCGGGCTAAGCTCTGCCCTCCATTTCACAAGTCTAAGCCTTGTCTTGTTAAAATCATATTATTTTCATATCATGGGCTGAAATATTGCCAATCTATTCGAAGGCATCATAGACTAAAGGCATCATCCTCATAGCTATAAGACATTATGCCATGGCCTGAGAATCTCACAAACTTGCATATCATTATTCAAAGGCGTTATAGTTCGGAGGCACCATCTTCGTGGCCCGAGAACATCATTTCATGGCATGTGAATCCCTCACCGATTAGTTCATGGCCCAGGACGTCATGGTCCGAGCACGTCATCTTTTACCGTCTGAAGACAACCTTCATGGTCCAAAGGGAATTTGCATCATGTTTAATTTTTTGCAAACACACGTTTGTAGCATCCTTTATCTGCAGGTAAGCAGTAAGTAATCGCTATCCTAGCAGGAGAGATTTTTCTCCAGTTCCCTCCAATCGTTTTGAGCTTTAACCACTCACCGTAATGGCTTCTACATCGCGTGTCCGTTCTTGTAGTAAGTTCATCGGCATAATCCGTAGAAGAATCCAGAACTACACATGGCATGATTCCTGTAAAACCAGGGATATGTAGGCTACTCAAATACCGGAGTGCGGCCTCTTTCCTTCAAAACATCCCGCCCGGTCAAAATTGGTCGTCATTTCTTTACCCGAAAACTCTTTCATCCTTCGCGGGTAAAAAGAGGCAATTTTTGATACCTAATTTTTCCCTATATTTTTTATATGAATAAATACCTTCAAAATAGCATATATATATATATATATATATATATATGCATATATAAGCATGCACAAGGTTGTTATTATTTCCCCATGATTTCAAAGATTTTAAATTGATTTATTTTCTCCCTTTTACTCATAAAATCCCCAATAATTATCCCTCAAATTATTGTTGGGGTGATTTAGTCATTTAAATTCCATATTTATGCCAAAATATGGTTAATATATTTTTTATGAATTTTTATAGTTGCATTTTGTATTTTTAAAAGCTGAATTGCATATAATTGCAATAATAGCCTTATTAATAAATAATTATATTTATATGCGTAAAATTGATCTTCTATATTTTTAAAATGTTAAATATCAACTTTAAATCATTTTAGTACAAAACATTATTTTCTAGAAGTTATTTATTGTTTATTATAAATTATATAGTTATAAATTGGCTATTTAAAACATAACGAGATTTGCATTTCAATTTTTGCCCAATTTTTAC
The DNA here is from genome assembly GCA_026770625.1 of Nicotiana glauca. Classification (NCBI taxonomy): domain Eukaryota; kingdom Viridiplantae; phylum Streptophyta; class Magnoliopsida; order Solanales; family Solanaceae; genus Nicotiana; species Nicotiana glauca. Next base: position 68,556 of record MU739858.1, read on the forward strand.
CCAACCCCAGCCCAATTCCTAATCAGAATACCTAACCCAAACCCTAAACCCGCCTACCCTACCCAGAATAACGGCCCGTATTAACCCATTCCTTTTTTATTCCAAACGACCCCCAACCCTAAATCATTTTCCAAATCTGGCGCCTCTGTATTCTCTCATCTCCTCTCCTCTCATAGTAACTCAACCTAACCCTAGCCCTTTAACCACCGACCTCTCTTCTCTGATCTTCTCCGGTGATCTCCCATTAACTCCTAAGCCTCCAATGGCTCCTCTAATTCTATTCTAGTCTTGTCTAAGGTCTTCAAGGTCCCAGGGCCACGCCGACTTGCATCTAGGATTTGTCATTTCTCTGTTCTTGACTACTTCAATGTGATTTTGAGCAAAATCATGTTGTACTTGTTACGATCCTTGGGATTCTAGACAGGTTCTTTCATCTCTATTTGGGTTTCTTATGAAACCCTAATTTATGCCTACATCTCCTAGATTTGTACCATTTTAAAACGATTTGAGTTGTCTCTTTGATGTTTTACACTATCCTTGGAACTCTTTACAAGAACCATGTGATTTCAAGTGTTTTTGTCTTCTTCTGAAATTAGGGTTTTCAGAACTTCTTCTAAAATTTTATTTAAACTGATTTTTATATTTAAACTTCTATTTCTCGCATACTTCGATTGATTCTTTGAGTTTACTACCTCTTCAACTTGCCTATGTTGAAAGCCCTAATATTTTTTCTAGGTTTCTTTGTTTGATTTTGTGACTAGCCTGCTCTTATTTGAGTTTCTGTGACTATCTCACATCGAATGTGTTTCTACTAAGTTTCTTATGCCTAACTTATATCACCTCTATATGTTTGTGTTCATCTTGACTGGTCAATACTTGCGTCTTTGCTTGTTGTATTTGGTTACTCCAATTTCACTCTTTTTTATGCTAAAACTCTCTCTTTTATTTGACTTTGAACTCCTTGTCTCTTGGCTTGATTTGAAAATTTCCCTGTAAACTCTCGATTCTTCCGTTTTAACTTGTTTGCTCGCTACTCTCCTTAAATCAGTAATTTTGAACCCCTGATTCCCTAACTTACTATGTGCTGATTTTCGATTTTTACCATATTCTTTAACTTTATGTGTTTTATTACCTTATTTGGCTAACTGACTACTTTATTGATTCTTCATTAGTTGTTTCTTTAATTGAAACCCTATGTACTTACCCCCATAATTGTCTATTTTGTACTTGATGCTCTACTTGATTTCTTTCCTCAAATATTTTCTGCCTATTACTATTGGTTGATTACCCCTTAATTTAAGGAGTACTTGCATTGATTTAATTCTGATTAGTATTTGGTTCAATAATTACTATGTTACAATGATTCTTGCCTTATTTTACCTAATTTCGAACTGCTATATATACACACACTCTCTCATTAACACAAGGACAGGAACATTTTGATTAAAAACTCTCTCTCGCACAAAAAACTCTATTCTGCTCTCTTTTCACTTGTTACTTGCTATTGTTCTAAGTCAGCCGGCTGCAAGCCAAGGCTAATTATTCCACTCTCTTGATCCTCACTTTGTGTTTACTACCTTATTTGCTGGTATGTTCTGACTTCAACACAAGTTCCAAAAATAATATGGTCCTTTTATTACTTCAATTCATCTTGTTTCTAGTCTGCTTTTACTTATGGTTTTGTTGTGAAACCAGTAGTTGATATGTTTATATTATTAGCATGTTATTTACTCCCCTTCCTTTGGATCAGTATGAACATATTAAATCCTCTATGTCTGATCAGTTGTTTCTGAGCATGTCTGTACCAATTACCTCTGCCTGTTATGTGTTTACTATCATATGCTCCATGTATCCCCAATTTCTATCACCCCTGTGTGTAGGTTTGTTCCTTCTATTTGGTTCTATGTTCTTTAATTATTACTGAGTTGGTTTTGGGCTCCATGTTTGATTTGTTGTTGTCTAATCATGTAATTCTCTCTTTTCAAAGTTATTTTACTGCATGACTCCCTCTTTTACTCCATAAAGTTGTTTCAAGAAAAGCACTTTTTAATACCGTTTTCCCACTAAAATCTTTCAAAAAGTGTCAGGCACTCTCACTCTACTCCTAAGTCAATAGGTTCCGCCCCCTCCAGTATGTGTACTGCCTTGGGATCCTCTTGAGAACCCTCTGAACTCTGGCATACTGAGACTAGCCCCTTCCACACTGCACTTATTCAATTTGGTTACCAAGTCTAGGTGTAAGCACTTTTCGGGATCCTTGAGATCCTTAGGGAACTTTGATGCACCTAGACTATGATATTGTCTATGGAATTTGCGCATTTGAGGCTATTGGAGGCTTTGGAAATCTCGGCCTATTTGTAGGCTTCCTATAGAATAACTTCTTATTTTCTTATCTACTTATATAATTCATTCATATGGTCTGTAATAACTTGTAAACGAATATTGGGGCAACTAGTGAAAAGGGGGGTAGTTACATGTTTGTGGGATAATACGGGTAGAATCCATGCCAATAGGACTTTACATTTTGATATGATTGCCTTACCAAGTAGAAACTATGCCTATAGGACTTCATCATTTGCAACGATTAGAAATCATGCCTATAGGTCTCAAGTGATTCCATAACAGAAATCGTGTTTATAAGTGTCGACGCCCCCTTTCCCCAAGGCAGAATCGGGTTTACGACATTATGGACAAAATAACTCTTATTCCCTTTTGAGGAATTGGGTTATGGAATTTGAAGAGTCGCCACCTAATGATTATAGTGCATTAGGACACTTTTTAGAGAAAAGAAAGGATT
>MU739859.1:0-39268 GCA_026770625.1 Nicotiana glauca
CAAACAAACACAAAACTGTTTTATTTTGAATTTTTTGGAGTAATTTCTCGTAGGGCAAAAATCACGTGCTCACAGTGCAGACTCAACAACTCTTGCAGGTACTTAATGAGTGCAAAACTGCTATTGGGTGGACCATGGCAGACATAAAGGGAATCAACCCTGCATACTGTATGCGCAAAATCCTGCTGGAGGAAGGCCACAAACCTTCTAGAGAACACCAAAGAAAGCTGAAACCCAATATGAAGGAAATGGTAAAGAAAGAGGTGATCAAGTGGTTAGATGCGGGAATCATTTTCCCAATTTCTGACAGTAGCAGGTTTACCCCAGTGCAATGTGTACCTAAAAAGGGTGGCATGACAGTAGTTAAGAATGATAACAACAAATTGATCTCTACGAGAACCGTCACAGGATGGAGAATTTGTATGGATTATAGGAGGCTGAACTTGGCTACCCAAAAAGAACACTTCCCACTTCCTTTCATTGATCAAATGTTGGATAGATTGGTAGGAAGGTCACACTTCTGTTTTCTCGACGGATACTCGGGGTACAACCAGATTTCTATTGCCCCGGAGGATAGGGAAAAGACTTCTTAACTTGCCTTACAGAGTGTTTGCCTTCATGAGAATTCCATTTGGTCTTTGTAACGCACCTGCATTCCAACGGTGCATGATGGCAATTTTTACGGATATGGTGGATGACATTATGGAGGTCTTCATGGACGATTTCTCAATGGTGGGAAATTCATTTGATGAATGACTAACAAATTTAACACGTGTTCTAAAAAGGTGCATCGATACGAATCTAGTGCTAAATTGGGAGAAGTGCCATTTTATGGTACAAGAAGGAATTTTCTTGGGGCATTTAGTGTCAAGTAAAGGGATTGCGGTGGACAGAGCTAAAGTCTACGTGATAGAAAAACTTCCACCTCCAACTTCAGTCAAGGCTATTCGTAGCTTCCTGGGACACACCGATTTTTACCGGCAATTTATCAAGGATTTTTCCAAAATTGCAAATCCCCTCTGTAAGTTTCTTGAAAAAGATAACCCGTTTGTGTTTTCTGATAATTGCAGGTGGCTTTTGAAGAATTGAAGAAGCGGCTAGTCACAACATCGATTGTAGTTACTCCCGACTGGGATCAACCGTTTGAACTCATGTGTGATGCGAGTGACTATGCTATGGGATCCGTGTTGGGGCAACGCAAAGATAAGGTAATGCACCCTATTTATTACGCAAGTAGGACATTGAGTGGTGCTCAACTGAATTACACGGTCACTGAGAAAGAAATGTTGGATGTTGTATTCGCCTTTGATAAGTCCATGTATTATTTGATCGGGTCAAAAGTGATAGTGTACACAGATCGTGCAGCCATTAGGTATTTGGTTGATAATAAAGAGTCTAAGCCACGCCTAATTCGTTGGGTGCTGCTTTTGCAAGAGTTTGACTTGGAAATTCGTGACCGTAAGGGAACGAAGAACCAAGTCGCTAATAATTTGTCGCGCCTTAAAGGTGCTGAAAATGTAATTGAGTCTGAGGAAATTCTGGAAACGTTTCCAGACGAGCAGCTGTTATCCACAAGTGTGGAAGACGTGCCATGATACACTGATATTACAAACTATTTGGCCTGCGGCATTGAACCATATGAACTCTCCTATGTTCAAAAGAAGCGATTTTATCGTGAATGCCGAAGCTATTACTGGGATGAACCGTATGTGTTTCAAATTTGCATTTATAACATGATCCGGAGATGCATCCCCGAGATAAAAAAATATTCTATTTTACAGGCTTGTCACGCGTCACCTTATGGAGGATATTTTGGAGGAGTTCGGACAGCAACAAAGTTGTTATAGGCAGGGTTCTACTGGCCAACAATATTTAAAGATGCTCACCAATGGGTAAAGGGCTGTAATGAATGCCAAAGAACGGGAAACATATCCCGCAGACATGAGATGCCCATGAATCCAATTCAACAAGTTGAGGTGTTTGACGTTTGGGGTATTGATTTCATGGGCCCCTTCATCAGTTCTTACGACAATAAGTATATACTTGTTGCGGTGGATTATGTATCAAAATGGGTGAAAGCTGCATCATTCCCCACAAATGATTCGAGAGTGGTGGTATAATTCTTGAAGAAGAATATATTCACCCGATTCGGGACTCCGAGGGCCATCATTAGTGAGGGGGGCACACACTTTTGCAATCGTGTCTTTGAAAAGTTATTGGCCAAATATGATGTGCACCACAAAGTAGCAACCCCATATCACCCTCAAACAAGTGGACAGGTAGAGGTCTCAAACTGTGAGATCAAGTGTGTACTCACTAAAACAGTTAAAGCCACAAGAACTGATTGGGCGAAAAAGCTTGACGACGCACTTTGGGCCTATAAGACTTCATTCAAAATACCTATTGGTATGTCACCGTACAAATTGGTATTTGGGAAGGCCTGTCACCTACCTGTGGATCTAGAACATCGAGCTTGGTGGGCACTAAAGCAGTTAAACATGAAACCTGATGAAGCTGGAGAAACTCGAGTGGCAAGGTTGCATGATTTGGAAGAATTCAGATATCACGCCTTTGAAAGCACGAGACTCTACAAGGAAAGAATGAATAAATTTCATGACAAACACATTGTGGAAAGAAATTTCAAACCTGGAGACAAAGTATTATTGTACAATTCAAGGTTGAGATTGTTTTCGGGCAAGCTTAAGTCCCGATAGTCTGGGCCATTTAGGGTAATCGAAGTGTTCCCGTCTGGGGTTGTAGAGATAACTAGTGACGATGGCACTAACATTTTCAAAGTTAATGGACAACGATTAAAATTGTATGCGGGGATGGATGACACGAAAGATTTTTCCGTCATAAATCTTGTTGAATAGAAAAGGTCGAGCGAGCCTTAAATGCGCTGAATCTATGTCGTGCCACGACGTTAAGTAAGGTGCTGGTCGGGAGGCAACCCGACTGTAACATTAGTGAGTAATTGTGAGTTTTTGAAAATACTACCAATGAAGGTGACAGTGGGAGGGCACTAAGGCAATCGAAAATGGAAAAATCAGGTGAAAATTTGAAGTTTTTGCCATCCCACATGCGCGATCACGCACTTGGACACGCTAAATTGGCAACATTTTTGTCTAGGCCGCGCTACTGAGCGCGTATGTGAACACACTATATGCATGATCGCGCATGCACGCGCGCCTGAACGCGCTAATTGTCAAACATTCTGTCTTGGACGCGTATATACATGCGCGATCGCGCATATGAATGCGCACCTGAGCGTCAGCCTGACTGTTTGCTTATATTTTATTTGCTTTCAGATTTTATTAATTTTTTTTAACTAATAACCCCCCAAAACGGCCAAACCCCCCCATTCTCCTAGTTAACCTCCTTCTACACAAACCCTACCCAAACCAAACCTTCCCTAAATAAAAAAAATTCATCCCTCTTCAACTCACCTCCAATAGAAAAAAATTTCAATTTTTTGGTTTCTTCCTTTCTTTCTTCAAGGTCTTTCCAAGTCTCCAACAAACTTTCATCTTCTCTTCTTTCTCTAATACTCATTAACTGAAGGTATGTTAATCTTGCCCCAAAATTTTCTCTTTATTTCAAATAATCTATGCAAATGTTGGTGTGTTTTAAGCATGAATTCTTTTAGATATTTGTCTTTATGTTTGTTTGTTAATAGTAGAATTGGTACTAATTCTTGTAGTATTTGTGACTTGTGAGAATTATAGAGGGTTGTCTACTTGTGTGGTTGCATTTGGGAGATTTGGTGATGAGTTCATGTTAAAAATTGTTTGGATTGGGTTGTGTGTAACTAAGGCCCATAAGTTGTTTGTAAAAAGGCCTCAATGACTGAAATTATGTAATTATGACCACATATGCGTGTGAAGTCTAAGTAACCGCAGTGGGTCACACTTTTTGGTGTTAGGAGGTACTTATTAGCTCCCGATTTGCAAGTACCATGGATCCATCAAAGAAATGCCGCACCACCGGTCCATCAACTAGCAAACAAACCTCTAGGTCGCGAGGGGCTACACATGTACGCCCTTTTGATGATACAAATTTTGTCTCAGCTAAAGCCCAGGACCGATTTACCGAGAAGGCTTCTAAAAAGCCAATTCCTGAAAGGGGCATTGAAGTCCGATCACTTTAGCGCCATTGCCCTCATATGTATGACAAGCTAATGCGGCGTGGGAACCAAACTTTCATAAATTAACCCGGTAAAGGCAACGTAATGGTTGTAAGAGAATTTTATGCCAACGCACCAGAGCATGACAACGGAATAGTTACAGTACGGGGAAAGGCAGTGAATGCCTCTGTTAAGGCAATAAGGGCGGCATACCAGCTACCACCACTCGTGATGGACTATGATGACTTCTATGAATATGGATGCAACCCAACCCAGGAACAGTGGCAACGCTTCTTCGAAACAATTTGTGCACCTAGAAAAGAAGTGGTTTGGATGGAACATGGTGAGAAGTTCCATTCCTTCGCACTTACTTCTGAAGCAAAGTGATGGTTGTATCTAATTAACAACAGGTTGATTCTATCCCACAACACGATTGAAGTGAATGGGCCTAGAGCTGCCTTGATTTGGTGTTTCGTTAATGAACACAACTTCGATGTGGACAAAGTTATCCATGACGAGATATTTGTCCGCAGCCGCATAAGAAGGTATGGATTTTTCTTCCCCTCTTTAATCACTCAGATTTGTAGGGATGCAAGAGTGACAAAAAATCTAGCAGTAGATGGCCTGGTAAGAAAAGACCGCAAGTTCCGAGCGAATAAAGTTACTACAAGTAAGGAGCCAGCAGTAGTGGAGGTGAAAACTAGTAGTAGCTCAGATGACGAGGACGACGAAGATGGAGAAACAGAGCACGTGAGTGCCGAACACCAGACCCCAGAGCATGAGGTAGTAGCTGTAGCACCATCCAGGGAATCCACATCATCTCAGCCACGCAGGAGCACACGAATGACCGCTTTGGAACACGAGATGGCTGAGTTGCGTACTTCAGTCACATATTTAGGTGCCCATGTAGAGGTAGTTGCTGACAGACAAGTGAAATCTGAAAAGAAGTTCTTGGGGTGGTTAAGAGCTCTGGGTCGCACTTGCAACGTGAACCCAGACACTGTCTCTGACCAAGAGTGACCATTCAGGGAAGTGCCTCGACCCCACTATTTTTTTTACTGTTGAATTCATGGGGTCATGTCTTGATTTTAAGTGTGGGGTGGGGGATGCTTCATTGTACATACATGTAGTTGTTATTTGAATTGGTTGATGTTTGGTTGTTTTGGTTGTTTAGCCATGATTAATGTTGGTAGTAGTTTAAAGTAGTTGTTAAAAAAGGAAAAGAAAAAAAATGCAGAAAAATGCAGACTCTTCCTGATGACGGATTCTTTAGATAATTTTCTTGAGGGAAGTTAGTCTAGAGAAAATTTCAAAAAGATTTTGTTTTTTTTTTCGTTTACTTTCTTTTTAGGTAGTGTAGTAACTCCCCCTTGATTTTTTTTGGGCCACGGTTCTTTTCTAAGGGTGTAGCTCAAACCGGGTATAGGTAATTTTTATTCATTTTATTTTCTCTTTAGTTTTAAAATTAGGATTAATGGGCTAATGAGCAGAGTTCGAAAAGAAAAGCCTTTAGCGCTATTACACCTGAACACAATAGACACTAGAGTGTAACGCCTATTCCCAGTAGTTGATTCTTGCTAAAGTGCCTCAAACTGTATATTTGCCACTGACTTGAATACTCAGAAAAGAATGTCTTGATAAGCCAATCCGGAATGAGTCATGTGCCATATGTGTGAGTTTTACTGTATTCCATGATTCACAATTGATGCCTAGAACTTGCCCTGTATGTTTGCAACGCGAAATAGTAGTTCATTCAGTCTTAGAAGTGATATAGGCATTTCTTTGTTAAGCCAGACTTATAAAAATAAATCCACCTAACTGCAATACATCTTAGTTAACCCCGTTGAGCTTATAAGCCTATTTCTTTGGCAACCACATTGCAAACCTTACCCAATTGTTTGAATAGCCTGTTGTTTGAACCCTCTTTCCTCTCATAAGCACTTGAATGGTATTGAAAATTATGCAAAGAGAAAAGTGTGGGGTGGTGGTTTGGTTTTTGAGTGGAACCACTGAAATCGAAAAATAGGTGTAGAGTTCTATTGCATAAAAGAGGAAAAACCACAAAAAAAAAGAATAATATAGTGGTTGAGAAGTGGTGGTTTGCTTTAATTGCACTTAATGAATAGGGTTGTTGTAAACAAAAGAACGGTGGTGAAAAGTTTGATTTTGAATGTTAATGTACTTGTACTAAAAGTACTTAGGGAGGTTAGTAACTATATCCAAATATATCCTACCCGTCCCTTAACCTACATTACAACCAAGCAAAGTCCTATTGATCTTAGACTGAGTGGCTTAATTAGTAGAGTAGTACACTACGAGCAAGCGTATGGTGCATCTTTGTGACATGTGAACTTTCTTTTCTTGAGAGTGAGTGCATTTCATTTAATTAAGTTCCCAATTGTTCTAAATATAATTATATGTGGAACTACTCTCTTGTGTGAATGTGAGGGCATGCGATTCATAAAGGAAAGACAAGTCTTGATTTCTGTATAGAGTAGCTTGAGAAAGTATGAATATTGCACGACACGTGAGAGTCAACTCTTGAGGATATGATTGTTCACTACTAGGTGTAACTCATGCGATTTGTTCTTGGTATAATGTGTTAGGGAAGAATGCTTAATGAAGGAACCTCTATAAAGGGTGGTGGATTGCTAGAGGACTAGCAAGGATTTAAGTATGGGGTGTTGATATTAGGCTAGATATGTGTCATTTGACAACGATTTTTTCCCCAACTTGATTATGTTTCAATGCTCTAATATAATTAAATGATGAAAAAAGAGCTCTAAATTGTGTTATAGGAATGAAGAGCATTTATGAGACCTTAAACCAGTAATTGGAGCTATATTGAAGCAAGAAAGACCCCTAGGAGCTGAACAAGCAAGATGTCAAGAATAAAATAACCAAACAAATGAGACTGGACTGGCGCGCTCACATGCGCGATCGCGCTAGTCCAGATTTCGCAAAACATTTGTCAGGGGTAATTATGGAAGTTTGGGGGGGGGGGGAATTCACTTAACTTATAGAAGGTCAAGCTCTCCCAAAAGAGAAGGGTTCAACTTTTATTAGCTAAGAACAAGAATAGGAAAGGCAAGGAGCTAAGAAGAGTTGTCTTCATCAAGTTCTTCTCTTCCTCCTTTTGTTTTATTGATTTGTAATGAAGTTTATTATTATGATGTTTATTATTGTTATGAGTATCTAACTCTTCTAATCTAAGGTTTTGGTTGAACCCATTGTGGATGAACTTATTGTGATATTAATATAGTTTTGAGTTAGTTATTAATCTCTATTTGTTTAACTATGTTTTGATTTTGGTTAGTTGAAAGGATCCTCAATTAGCCATGCCTATTTATTATGTATCTACTTGAGAAAGAGTGCATATTTAGGAAATTATTTGAACAACATCACTCCCGGAGTATAGGCGAGAGTCATAACCGAGGGTTTAGAGGTTGGAGTAGAGATAACGATACCTCAGGTGCAATCTAAGTGAATTATAATACGAATCTAGCTAGCGTAGCTTGAGAGAGTGCGTCTAGTAAATTATCATAATTACTTGAGAGAGAGTTATGATAGTTGGAGAGTTCATGATTGATAGAGATAACTAATTCATAGCTATAAGAAATATACGACTAAAGAAATCTACAACGGAGGAAACTATTACCTTAGGCCTTTATTCCAATTGTCTACACTTGCATATTAATTAACCTTTGTTTTATTGATTTCACTAGTTGTCATAGTAATTATAACACCACTTATATTCATAAAGTTTGAGAAGGTTGACTAAGTAGAAGTTAGTACTTCAAAGACTTCTTTTAATACGTTAATTCCTTGTGGGATTCGACTCGGGACAAAATACCCCAAATTATATTTGCAACGCCCGCATAGTCTTTTAATAGGCTTAGTTGAGCGTGATCAATTATATTAACAACATCGTCGACGATCATTTTACATCAGTTCCATCATCTCACAATAAAGACATAACTTATCGAGATTTCATTATTTTCAGGTACCTGAGCCTCTCCCATGAGATCTTATAAAATGTTATATCATGGTGCTCTTATAAAGCACTTGCCTCCTTATTATGACCATCTTGAACATTTGCTCCCTCCTTCTTCAAGGAGTTTTATCTTTGAAACCGATTAGTCTATTACACTTCATGCGTCTCATAAAATATGTCCATCATGGACTTTATTCTTTTTGGAGCATTAACAGCTGAAATATGACATTTAGCTTTGGGTCGGCAAATACGCATGACAATATTTTGCAAATGAATTATCACTTGAACTTCAAGTTCTCATTTTCTTGTACGAGGATGTAAGTGTGCTCATAATAATTCATTCCATGTATTACTTTTTTCAGTTGCCCATTTTCTCCCCCTAATGTTAGGATCACCAACACATTTCTCAATCTTCTTTGGGAACCCATTTTTGTGCATTGTGGTGTCACAATTAAATCATATAGCACATCCATATTTCAAGATGAAATTATTTGGTTCCTGACCCTGAACCAATTGTGACGGGGAAAACTTATCATAGCTTGGCTAGATGCGTAAAAGTGCTGCTCTATATTAAATATTACATCTCATACCAAATTTCTTTTTGGTAATTTTATTCTCATAACCAATGGTTTAGCTATAATTGGAGGCATACAATCTCTGCTAAACCAAATTGGATTTAAACAAGAATTATCAAGATAAATTTATATTTTGGACTCTGCTCTAATAATTTGAGCAATCAAACTTGCAAAATCTAAACTGCAAGTTGAAAATACACATGCGACCATACAATAGTTGAAACTATCAAAATCATATAATAGTAAATGGTCCACATGGCAGGTGATTGGGCCCATATATATATATATATATATATATATATATATATATATATATCATCTTTTATTCGTTCCACATATCAAGGGGTTCAATCCCAACCTTAATTGGTATATCATGAGAAAAAATAGCACAAGAGAATTCATGAAGAATCTTATATTTCTTCAACATATACCAATGTGAAATCTCAATTAATTTTTTGCATCATAACTGAACCGGGATGGCCAACCGGCCATGCAAACTTTTGTTTATTTTAGTAAACATTTAATTTGCTGTGGCATGTGATTCCATCATCATGCTTATACATGTGTAGTACAAATAGAAAAAAAGTCGGGTAACCTTTCATATTTACTCGATATGATTATAGTAATATGAAGATACTCAATCTTCCTTTCATTTATAGTCTCAATATGGCAGCCACTTTGTCTAATACATTTGAAACTCAAAAAGTTTCTTTTGAGACTTACTACCACCAATGTCATGAATAATTTTATTTATTATGGTAGTAACAAATTCGCTCTTTTGGGGCTCTTAATATTTTGCACTACAAGATCTTTTATAACACCTTCCAAGTGGTGAATTTTTCCTCCACGGAGAAAATTATCTTAACATAATAATTGTCATGGTCAAAGCAAAATAATTTCTTGCTTTACTTTTGCCTTTAATAACTTTTTATAAGGTATGACAAAATATTTTTGGCGTATCACATGTATGCGACCAATGACATATTCATGTAACCACATTGTAATATTTATTATCTTTATTTCTCTCAAACCTCCCTTAGAGGTGAATTGTGGTATTTATCCAACCATGCATAAGCACGTTCTTATGCATAATTTTTATCACATATATATTTCAGCATTTACTTTCAGGAATGAGCTTGCATTTATAATGCTTATCGCAAGTTACATTTTCAACGAATGAACTATAATCATATAAACGTGTCTCGTATTAACAGACCACACTGATACATATTCCCTCCCATTTGAAGGATCATTTTGAGAACCCTTATCGTTCTCCTTTTTACAATTACTATAATGATGATTGTCATTATTTGATCTTTGGCACGCCCATGTTCATTGGTCAATCACTTGTCTTTATTTAGACTTATTATGCACTGTTATCACATTCACTTCAAGAATGAAGCAAATCAAATGGGACAAACTTTATATTTTTTCATGAAAAATATATTATTTTTTTTAGCCATCATTATATCATCAATATGGTGCATTGGGACTCAAACCCAATGCCTTATCCATATAAAGGCATGTTAGGACATAATGCATTGGGACTCGAATCCAGCGACTTATTATCATGGTGCACTAGGACTTAAACCCATTGTCTTACCCTCAAGGTACGACGAGACTTGAACCCACCGTCTTATCCTCAATCAATATCATAATAGACCAAAATACAATTGAGGCTCATCCTCGGTCCTCTAAATCACTTACCCACAGCAAAAGCAAAGAAGAGCAACCTGGACGAGCGTCAGCAAAGAGCGGTGGGTAGCGGTGAGTTAGCGTACAACTACATCGAGTACAACAAGTCAGCACAGGTTTGGTCCTCGGGAATTGGTACCTCCCGTTCTATTGTGTCCCCTTCGGTGTTAGCTAAATTGTTGTTACTTTAGTTCGCAATAGTTCAATCATTCAACTAGGGTGCTTGCAGTTACGTGTTTCCTGCTAGTTTGACTCGTTGTCCATTGAGCACTTGCGAGAATTCTTTAGATTTGTCGTAGGAGTAGTGGCTGTAGTCTGGAATGATAGATTAAGGGCATGTCCTCGGGTGGGGCAGAGTGTGGGGCCAGGTTCAGGGAGTGGGACGGGAGGTATAGGGGGCAAAGGAGCATATAGGTTGAGAATCGGCACATGGAACATAGGTTCGCTAACGAGTAAGTCTATAGAGTTGGCGAAGATCCTTCAGAAGAGGAAGATTAATATAGCGTGTGTCCAGGAGACTAGGTGGGTCGGAACGAGGGCGATGAACAAGGATGGGTATAAGTTGTGGTACTCGGGAGTCATGAGGGGTAAGAATGGAGTGGGGATCCTGGTAGATAGCCATCTTAGAGAGTCGGTGGTAGAGGTCAGAAGGGTGAATGATAGACTAATGACTATTAAATTGGTGGTGGGTGAGTGTACTTTAAATGTTGTTAGTGCGTACGCGCCGCAAGTAGGCTTGGATGAGCAAAGTAAAAGGCAATTTTGGGAGGGGTTGGACGACATCGTTCGTAGTATCCCGCCTTCCGAGAGGTTATTCATAGGAGGAGATTTTAACGGCCATATTGGGTCGTCTGCAGATGGTTATACGGAGGTCCATGGCGGGTTTGGTTTTGGGGAGCGAAATGGAGGGGGCACTTCGCTGTTGGACTTTGCCAAGGCATTCAATCTAGTGATTGCGAACTCAAGTTTTCCAAAGCGGGAGGAGCATTTGGTTACTTACCAAAGCTCGGTGGCGAAGACTCAGATTGACTATCTCCTCCTTAGAAGAGGCGATAAAAGGTGGTGCGTGGATTGCAAAGTCATCCCGGGTGAGACCCTTGCAACACAACATAGGCTTTTGGTGATGGACTTTGGGATTATGATAAGGAGGAAGAAGAGGTCAATACGAGGCCGCCAGAGGATTAGGTGGGGCGCCTTGACCAGGGATAAAGCTCAGGAGTTGGAAGGAAAGTTGTTGGAAATGGGAGCTTGGAGAAGTAGTGGGGAAGCAAACACTATGTGGTCGACGACGGCCGATTGTATAAGGAAGGCGGCGAGAGATGTGTTGGGGTTATCTTCTGGCTGCGCCGGTAGCCATAAAGGAGACTGGTGGTGGAATGCAATTGTCCAAGGTAAAGTGGAAGCGAAGAAGGTAGCTTACTTACGGTTAGTAGGGAGCACGGGCGAGGAGGAGAAGAGAGCGAACATGGAGAGATATAAGGTAGCGAGGAAGGAGGCGAAAATGGCAGTAACGGAGGCTAAGACGACAGCTTTTGCTCGTCTATATGAAGAACTAGGTAACAAAGGTGGGGAGAAGAAGTTATTCCGACTCGCTAAGCTAAGAGAGAAGGCGGCTCGGGATCTGGACCAGGTGAGGTGCATAAAAGATGAGGACGGGAAAGTTTTGACGGGGGACGACCAGATTAAGAGGAGATGGCAGACCTACTTTCATAAACTCCTAAATGAAGAAGGGGATCGGGATATTGTACTAGGTGGATTGAGGAACGCCGACATTCCTCAGGAATTAAGTTATTGTAGGGACATTGAGGTCGATGAGGTCATCGAGGCAATGCGTAAGATGAGGGGGGGTAGAGCTACCGGGCCAGACGAAATTCCGGTTGAACTTTGGAGGTGTGTGGGTAGAGAAGGATTGGAATGGCTTACTAGGTTGTGTAATGTGATATTCAAGACTAATAGGATGCCCGAAGAGTGGAGGTGGAGTACAATGGTTCCGTTGTATAAGAACAAAGGCGATATCCAGAGTTGTAACAACTATAGAGGTATCAAATTACTGAGTCATACCATGAAAGTCTGGGAGAGAGTGGTAGAGATGAGAGTGCGAAGGACGGTGTCTATCTCAGACAACCAGTTTGGGTTTATGACGGGGCGGTCTACCACAGAAGCTATCCATCTTATTAGGAGGATGGCAGAACAGTACAGGGATAAGAAGAAGGATCTCCACATGGTGTTTATTGATCTAGAGAAAGCGTACGACAGGGTTCCTAGGGACGTCTTATGGAGCTGCTTAGAGGTTAAAGGGGTTCCGGTAGCCTACATTAGGGCGATTAGAGACATGTATGAAGGAGCTAAGACTCGGGTTAGGACAGTAGGAGGCGATTCCGAGCATTTTCCAGTTGTCACGGGGTTGCACCAAGGGTCTGCACTCAGCCCTTTCCTATTTGCCCTGGTGATGGATGCCATAACGCATCATATTCAAGGAGAGGTGCCATGGTGCATGTTATTTGCTGATGATATAGTCCTAATTGATGAGACACGACGCGACGTCAACGAAAGGCTAGAGGTTTGGAGACATGCCCTTGAGTCTAAAGGTTTCAGGTTGAGCAGGACAAAGACGGAATACCTCGAGTGCAAATTTGGGGAGGGGCCGACGGAAGCAGGAGTGGAAGTGAGGCTTGACTCTCAAATTATCCCTAAGAAGAGTAGTATCAAGTACCTTGGGTCAGTTATTCAGGGGATCGGGGAGATAGACGAGGATGTCACACACCGTATAGGGGTGGGTTGGATGAAGTGGAGGTTAGCGACGGGAGTCCTGTGTGATAAGAAAGTTTCACCGTTACTAAAAGGTAAGTTTTACAAAGCAGTGGTTAGGCCTGCAATGCTGTATGGGACCGAGTGTTGGCCGGTTAAAAAATCACACACCCAGAAGATGAAAGTAGCAGAGATGAGGATGTTGAGGTGGATGTGCGGGCATACAATGATGGATAAGATTAGGAATGAAGACATTCGAGAGAAGGTGGGCGTGGCCCCCATAGAGGACAAGATGCGGGAAGCAAGACTCAGATGGTTCGGGCACATTCAGAGGAGGAGCACTGATGCACCGGTGAGAAGGTGTGAGCGATTGGCTGTGGTGGGCATGGGGAGAGGTAGAGGGAGACCTAAGAAATATTGGGGAGAGGTGATACGACAGGACTTAGCGCGTCTTAGAATTACCGAGGACATGGCCCTGGATAGGGGATTGTGGAGGTCGAGCACTAAAGTTGTAGGTTAGGGGAGTTGTGGATATTTCCACAGTGCACTAGAGTGAGAATAGATAGTTATGAGGTGATCGTAGGATGTTACTGATCAGCTACCGATACAGGGAAGTATCTGTTGGATATTAGTATAACTTACATCTATTTCGCATTTCTTATATTTATTATATTTCTGCGATTTTGTTATTTTGCGTTATGTTGTGTATTTCATGTTAATCTTAGTATGACTCCATTAATAGTACTAACTTATCTTCTCTTGTTGATGTCTTGAGCTGAGGGTCTCCTGGAAACAGCCTCTCTGCCCTCCGGGGTAGGGGTAAGGTCTGCGTACATATTACCCTCCCCAGACCCCACTTGTGGGATTATACTGGGTTGTTGTTGTTGCTGTTGTTGTTATAAAACCATTATGTTATACCAATTTTATAAACATTATTACTTCATTAATTTATGAACTCATCGCGTGTAATTTTGACTTCTTTAAGATAAACTATTTCTTACAGACTCTAAAAAAATTTAGATCACAGTATATTATATTAACAACGGAAAAGGGCCAAAAATATGCCTAAACTATGGTATATAGCTCAGTTATGTTCTCCATTAGTAAAGTGGGCCAAAAATATCCTCGCCGTTAGTAAAGTGGGCCAAAAATGTCCCTCAACTTAACAGCCTTCCACACAAGCCATTTTAATCCTACATGGCATCTACGTGGTTGTGACATGGCAGCCACATAAGCGGACAACCCTCTAAAGTGGGCCAAAATATCCCTCAACTTAACACAATGGGCCAAAAATGTCCCTCAACTTAACACAATGGGCCAAAAATATCCCTCAACTTAACAGTTTTTCATATAAGCCATTTTAATCATACATGACATCCACGTGGTTGTGACATAGTTTACAAAAAACTGTTGGATAAAACAAAGTGTCTTGAAGGTGTTAGAGTGGAGAATAACAAGTTTTGTGTCTATGTGCATTTCCGCTATGTTGATGAAAAGGTATGAAAAAGTTCCATTATACTTTTGTCCCTTTCAATTATGACAAGATTGAATGTTACTCCTCCATCCCATAAATTAATGTGACATACTTTTTCTTTTAGCTTGTTAATTATATATACAGGAATAATAATTTTCTTTATTTAAAAATAATTTATCTTTAAACTTAATTATCATTTTATCATTAATTAAAAATAGTATGATTTTAAAACTATAAGAATATTTATAGCATATTTTAGACCGCAAGGTAGTAGGGGTACTGGAAACAACTTCTCTACCTTGAGCCAATGGTCTACCGAAAATAGCCTCTCTTTACCTTCACAATAAAGGAGTAAGGTATGCATACATACTATCATCCCAGACCCCACTTGTGGGAATGCACTAGATATATTTATTGTTGTTGTTGTGAATTTTAAAAGATTTTAAAAAAATATATTCAACCAGTCAAATACCGTCACATAAAGTGGATGGAGAGAGTATTATATATTATCCATATACATAACCCATTTCAAAGTAAAAATATAAGAAGAAAAAAGTAAGCATCTTTTTAGGTTCGACAAATCATATGTTAAATCAGAAATAATATTAAGGTATTTTTAAGGACTCCCAACTTTAATAAAGTTTATGAAAATATCTGATTTGTTTAATCTATATATGACAATTAATGTTACTGCATTTTTTTTAAAAAAACTGGACAGTTTGGACAGTGTTTTATCTTTAGCGATTTTTTTGTGTAATATTACAACAGTTTTTTGTTTGTAAATGGGTTGGAGCGGGTTTAGAGGGTTGTCCGCTTATGTGTAAACCATGTCACAGCCACGTGAATGCCATGTAGGATTAAAATAACTTGTGTGAAAAATTATTAAGTTGAGGGATATTTTTGGCCCATTGTGTTAAGTTGAAGGACATTTTTGGCCCATTGTGTTAAGTTGAGGAATATTTTTAGCCCACTTTAGAGGGATGTCCGCTTATGTGGTTGTCATGTCACAGTCACGTGGATGTCATGTAGGATTAAAATAGTTTGTGTGGAAGGCTGTTAAGTTAAGAGATATTTTTGGCCCACTTTACTAACGGCGAGGAAATTTTTGGCCCACTTTACTAACGGAGGACATAACTGAACTATATACCATAGTTTAGGGATATTTTTGGCCCTTTTCCGTATTAAAAATGACAAAAAATATGTAAGTTATACAATTCATGAGTACTTAAAAAATGTGAGAATAATTTCATCGGTACTAATAACTCAAATTTTGTTACTATTATCAATATCACGAACAACAAAAATAAGCACACAAATATAACCTCAGAATAATCACTTTTTATATTATCCAGTTAGCTTAAAGTTATCAGGTCAGGCCACGTACTAGTAAAAGTGCACACAATTATAGGGGCCATTGAGTGGTGGGTCAAATATTTATTAAAATTATAATTACCGATTTTCTTTTCTTTGTAATCAAAATACTAGATGCAATGGAGGAACTATTACTCGTATAACATAAGCCATAACCCCAAGAATTCATGTAACTGACACAAACTCATACTAAAAAATATTCAATTACCTATTCGTGTTTCTAAACTTTAATAATTTAGCCAAGGTCAAGAATGAAAGTTATTGGGAAGTTAAATTGTCAGCTCAAAAGACTTAAAAAAATAACATAAGTAATGGAGTAGTAAACCTAAAGCATAGCAGACTCTCTTTCAAGTCCAACCTCACACTTACATGCTTTTATACTTACTAGTTATAGTAGTTATTCTTTTCTGATTCTCGTAATGAGACTAATCAGAACATGAGCGGAAGAAGAACCAAACTCAAATCTTGGTTAGAGACTCGTGCTGATAACGTATTGAGAAACCTAGCTCAAAGTAAGCAAATAGTATGAAGTAAGCAAATAGATAAGAATGTAGAGAGAAAGAGATGAGAGATTCTTATTTCTTCAAGTGTTTTACAAGTGTTTACAATGTGATGTGATAGCATCATAGGAAGCTCAAATCTATTCAAGGACAAGGATGAATCTTTGGAATTTCAAAGAGGGCCTTTAACAAGATCTCAAGCTAAAAAGTTACAAAACAAGATCATTGGACTTCAGGAGCGATCAAAGAAGTTGTTAGTTGGGAGGAAGAGCTTAAGGATAAAGGATATATATGATTTATCTAGGTGTTATAATTATTTTATGGTCCAAATTCATCTCCAAGAAGAGGTGGATTAGATCCCAAGAAACATCATCTGAAAAAGGTCCAAAATCAGGCCATTGTTGGACTAATTTGGCACCTAAAATGTGTCCAAACTTGCTGCCCATGAAGTCTCACATAAAGCCACGTTTTTATACCATAAAAGGGATTACTTGGTGTCCGAGAAGGGTACAATAGTCGTACTAGATGTTGAGTGCAACTTGGTGCCAAGTTGCTTGCAATTTCCTTCAAGTTTTCCAAGATTCTATCCAAGATTGGTTTGAGACTCATTTCCATATATTTTGGGACCATAGTTAATTCTTTCCTAGTTAGTTAAGGTTAAATTTTCCTTTTCCTAAGATTGTTGGAATTACTTTCCAATAATGACTTGATTTTTGCTTCATAGTATTTTCCTTTTCCTAAGTTAGTTGGACTTGTTGTCCAAAGTAGTTTATGACTTTATTTCCTTATTTCTTAGCCTTAATTTGGTGACCCCTCCTACCTATATAAGGGGCGTCTTCTTTGTTTTTATATAGATTATTCAGATTATTATCAAGAAAAATTGTGAGATTTTTCTTGCACTCTTGTGTGGCTACTCTTGGATTTATTCTTCAACCTTCAAGACTCAACTTAAGGTGGTAAGATTAAACCATTTTCGAAATCTTAGATCACTTCTAGGTATTCAACAAAGGTGATAAATTTAGGCTTATTATTTTTTTGTTATTCTAAAGGGTCGGGTTTCACAATCTATCTCTTGTTTTTAAGTCTCTACCAAAGGCAATTAGTTCTTCGTTAGCTAATTGTTGTTGTTAGGATTCAACTTTAAGAATAGACTTCTTGAATTCAAGAAATTCTTTCTTGAATTCAATCTACCTTTAATTTCTGCCTTTTTTGTTTCTTTATTTTCTTTTAGCTTCCGCACGTTTCTTGATTTTCTTTAGTAATTCTTGAATCCCCTATCGTGTTGTTATCATGATGCCCAAACCCCTCTTCTATTTATAGGATAATATAGGTAATACAAAGGGATGCCATGAACATGCTATTAACTATTGAGAACATGGGGGAAGATCATGGAGGTGTGAGAGTTACATCCATAATGGTAAGAAGTAGTGGGAGGTTAATGGAGAAGAGTAGTCGGTGTTACTCCCTTAGGAGTTATGGACATCCACCATAATCAAGTATTTCATAACAGTTTTCTATATAAATCAAAATAAATATTTTGTTCTAGATAAATGAAATATATTGATAAACTTATTATAGACTACAATCCTGTATCTATATTGAATTTAAATTTTTCTAGATTTATAATCAAACTTTGAGCAAATTTTTCTATATTGTAGCCTGATATATATATATATATATATATATATATATATATATATATATATATATATATATATATATATATATATATATATATATATATATATATATATATATAAAAGCTGAAAACAATAAGTACAGTTATCCTTGATGTGCATATTTGCATTCACCTATAGTAAATATGTATCTTATTTATTATTAGGCACTACTATAAATAGGTTAGTGAGACTCAATTGATATCGTGTTAATTAGAGCGTGATATAAATATCTACATGTGTCATATATATATTTATGAACTACATTAATTAATATTGATAAGATGAAAGCTACAATATCAATCTTAGTGTCTGTTTGGAAAGCAACTCTGTAATTTGAATTGGTGTAATTATTAGAGAAGTAATTACATAGCCTAATAATTACACAATTGTGTAATTACGATGACATATTTGTTTGTCATAGTGTAATTACAGTGTAATTATAAGTTTACTATTTGGTTGCACAAGTGTAATTACATGTTAGATTAAATTTTAAATTAAGTAATTATCAACAATAACAACCCAGTGTGGTCCCACAAGTGGGGTCTGGGGAGGGTAGGATGTACGCAGCCTTACCCCTACCCTAGAAAGGCAGAGAGTGTTTCCGATAGACTCTCGGCTACAGAAGGTGAGAGAAGCCCAGGTAGGAAGTAATAGCAAAACAATAATTAGAAAACTAAATTGGGGATAGTAACAAATAATATGAAAGGGGTACTGATAACAAGTAGCAGCAAGATAACATAGTTAGAAAACTAATTCTAAGGCAGTAGACGAGAATATGAACGAAGTACTGCTGGCGAACTACGGAATTACCAATGGCAAGTAACAACGAAACGAGACATGCGAGTATGGAAAACTAAGGGTACAAAGGGTACCGAACTAGCACTAATATATCGATCTAGAGAAGACAAATGGAGATGCACGACTACCTACTAACCTTTACCCTAATTTTCAATCTCCACACCCTTCTATCTAGAGTCATGTCCTCGGTTAGCTCAAGTAGCACCATGTCCCTCCTGATCACCTCTCCCCAGGACTTATTTGGCCTACCTCTATCCCTCCTTACACCTCCTAAGGCCAACCTATCACATCTCCTGACAAGACCATCTGCACTTCTCCTCTTAATATGCCCGAACCACCTCAACCTTGCCTCACGCATCTTTGCCTCCATAGGGGCCACTCCCACCTTGTCTCGAATAACTTTATTCCTAATTCTATCCAAACTAGTATGCTCGGCCACACATCCATCTCAACATTCTCATTTTCGCTACCCGCATCTGCTGGACATGTGAGGTTTTGACTGGCAAACACTCTACCCCATACAACATAGTCGGTCTAATAACTACCTTGTAGAACTTACCCTTAAGTCTAAAAGGCACATTCTTATCACACAAGACACCGGAAGTGAGCCTCTACTTCATCCACTGTCACGACCCCAGTTCACCCTCTATGAACATGTCGTGATGGCACCTAGTTCCTACAACTAGGTAAGCCTAACAATGCAAAAATTCAATATAATTCACGGAAATATTAATTAAAACTGAACATATGTAAAATAATAGCTGCATATAAGGCCGCTCGGCCTATACAACTCAAAAGAAATGTAGAAGTCTACAACTCAATCCCAAAACCCGAAAACTCACGGGAAACACAGGCTAATAGAAACGTAAAATACTGCTCTAACTCCAGAATGTCTAAACAACTAAAAGAAAAGATAAGCTAACTACTAAAGCTGGAATAGAGTAGAGACTCATGGTCTGCGGACACGGCAGATATACCTCGAAGTCTCCGCTAGATCTCTCCGCCTCGATGATAGTACGCCTGGGTGGAGGAACCTGGATCTGCATATAAAAAACATATGTAGAAGGGGCATGAGTACATCACAACGGTACTCAGTAAGTGCCAAGCCTAACCTCGGTTGGGTAGTGACGAGGAAGGTCAGGGCCCTACTGAGATAAGCATAATATATGATAAGATAAGGAAAAACAGTACAGCTAAAGTCTACAGCGAGAATCCGAACGGGATAAATAAGGAATGCAGTACTAGAAGGCAGAAGTAAAATAATATCAGGGATGTTACTCACAACAGGAAATAAAAGTCGGGGATCTCTTGGTATCCTCATCATATACACTAGGGATCTCTTGGTATCCTCATCATATACACTAGGGATCTCTTGGTATCCCGAGGATCTCTTGGTATCCTCATCATATACACGAGGGATATCTTGGTATCTCGAGGATCTCTTGGTATCCTTATCATATACACGAGGGATCTCTGGGTATCCCGAAGATCTCTTGGTATCCTCAAATCTTACATTTTCATGTGCGAGGGATCTCTTGGTATCCCACACCTCTGTCCAGAACATAATCAGTACAGGGGGATCTCCCAGGATGCCGTCCCGTAGTCCCAAATTAAAACACACAATGATAGCCCAACACAAAGCTAGCTCAGAGCAAGTAATAGGAAAACCTAGCCTAACATGCTTCACGTCATACAACCAAGACAGTTTAAGCACTTAAGAAAATAAGTCAAATAAACATGCTTCTCTAAACTAGCATAAGATAAACTTGCAATTCAAAATAAACAGATAAGCAGGAAGAACTCAATTTAATACTTCAAGTAAAAATGGATTTCCAACAATTAGATCAAGTACGCGCTCGTCACCTCACGTACAAGACATTCAATTACCAAATATCATATCCTAAGGGGAAAGGTCCCCCATACAAGGTTAAACAAGCCACTTACCTCGAACCGACTCAAAATCAACTAGAAATCACGCCTTTGCCACGAGTATCCGACTCCAAATGGCTCAAATCTATTCAATTCAATTACACATTATAAATAACGTCGCAAACAACTAATTTTTCTATTTAATTCAAAGCTACGACGTGAAATTAGGTAAAATGACCAAAATGCCTTCAAGCCAACGTATCGAAATCGAACAATTTTCATATTTTCAGAACCCTCGTACTCTCACGAGTCTAACCATATAAAAATCTCTCAAATCAGGGGTCAAACACCCACTCAAACCCCAATAGTTTAGCCTATGAAGTTTCACCCATTTTTTTCCAATTTTTTATCATAAATTCGAATTTTAATGATGGATTTAACTACAAAATGATGAAATATAACTAGAGGGTATTAAGGAAACGTTTACCAATAATATTCTCTTCAAAACCCTCTCAAAATCGCCCTTCCCCGAGCTCAATTTGATTTTTCTAACTTATGAAATCAAACCCTCGAATTTTCTATATCAGAACAGGCATTTCCGCTTCTGCGGACAAGGGACCACTTCTGCGGTCCCGCTTATATGGAAACAAGAAGCTTCTGCGGTCTTTAATTAAATGTCCAGGACCGCATCTGCGATAAAGAAGCCGCAGGTGCGAAAGCGCATCTGCGAGGGACAATTCGCTTCTACGGAAACTAGGGGGCCACTGGGCTTTGCTTCTGCGGTGGATAAGCCGCTTCTGCGGCTCCGCTTATGCGGGAGAAGAACCGCTTCTGCGATTTCTGAGGGAAAGGGGGAATAGCCGCTTTTGCAGCCATCTAGCCGCTTCTGCGGTGTCGCATCTGCGGTTCCCAAGCCGCAGATGCGGAAATACCAGAAGCAGCAAGAAATCAGCTGCTGCACACTTCTCAAATTCTTCCGTTAACCACCTGAAATCACCCCGAGACCCCTGGGACCTCAATCAAAAGCACCAATAATACCTAATACCTCATTCAAACTTGTACCAATCTTTAAAACATCTAAAATAACGTCGAAAACTTGATTCAATCATGGATTTGAGCCTAAGAACTTCAAATTTCATCAAAATACACTTTTGATAAAAAACCTAACCAAAACACGTCCGAATGACCTGAAATTTTGCACACACGTCCCAAATGACATGACAGAGCTACTGAAACTTTCAGAATTCCAATCCGACCCTCGAATCAAAAACTCACTATCGGACCGAAAACTTCAAAAATTCAAAATTTGGCATTTCAAGCCTAAATGAGCTACGGACTTCCAAAATACATTCTGAACACGCTCCCAACCCCGAAATCACCTAACAGAGCTAACAGAACCATCGTATTTCCATTCCGAGGTCGTCTTTCCACTGTTCTAACTACGGAATACTTTTTAACACTTAAGCTCTCATTTAGGGACTAAGAATCCCAAAACTCTCCGAAACCCAACACCAAATGTCCCACAAACCAGAATATCAGAAATAAACTTAAGGGAAGCAGTTAATAGGGGATCGGGGCATTAATTCTTAAGACGACTGGCCGGGTCGTCACATCCTCCTACACTTAAACATTTGTTCGTCCTCGAACGAGCATAGAGAACATACCTGAAGTAGTGAAAAGATGAGGGTAACTGCTGCGCATATCCTGCTCGGTCTCCCAAGTGGCCTCTTCGGCCAGCTGACCCCGCCACTAAACCTTCACTGAAGCTATGTTCTTTGACCTCAACTTTCTGATCTGCCTGTCCAATATAGCCACTGGCTCCTCAACATAAGAAAGATCCTTATCCAACTGGACTGAACTGAAATCCAACACGTGCGACGGGTCACCGTGATACCTCCGAAGCATCGAAATATGAAATACCGGATGAACTCCGGCCAAACTGGGAGGTAAGGCAAGCTCATAGGAAACCTCCCCAACTCTCCTCAAGATCTCAAAAGGGCCAATAAACCTCGGACTTAGCTTTCCTTTCTTCCCAAACCTCATGACGCCTTTCACAGGCGAAACCCGAAGCAGAACCCGCTCGCCAACCATATATGAAACATCACAAACCTTCCTATCTTCGTAACTCTTCTGTCTAGACTGGACTGTACGGAGTTTATCCTAAATCATCTTAACCTTCTCCAACGCATCCTGAACCAACTCTGTGCCCAATAGCCTAGCCTCACTCGTGTCAAACCAACCCACCGGAGATCTACACCTCCTACTATATAAAGTCTCATACAACACCATCTGAATACTAGATTGATAACTGTTGTTGTAAGAAAACTCCACAAATGGCAAGAAATGATCCCAAGACCCTCCAAACTCAATCACACATGCACAAAGCATATCCTCAAGAATCTGAATAGTGCGCTCAAACTGTTCGTCCGTCAGGGGGTGAAATGCTATACTCAACTCCACCCGAGTGCCTAACTCCTGCTGCACGGCTCTCCAAAACCGCGATGTAAACTGGGTACCTCTGTCTGAAATAATAGAAACTGGAATATCATGCAGACGAACGATCTCCCGGATATAAATCTCCGCCAACCGCTCTGATGAATAAGTGGTACACACAGGAATGAAATGAGCGGACTTGGTCATCCAATCCACAATGACCCAAATGACATCAAACTTCTTCAAGGTCCGTGGGAGTCTCGATACAAAGTCCATGGTAATGTGCTCCCATTTCCACTCCGGGATCTCTATCTACTGAAGCAACCCACCCAGGCGCTGGTGCTCATACTTCACCTGCTGGTAGTTGAGGCATCTAGACACATAACCAACTATATATTTCTTCATACGCCTCCACCGATAGTGTTGCCTCAAGTCCTGATACATCTTCGCGACACCCGGATGGATGGAATACCGCAAACTATGGGCCTTTGCTAGAATCAACTCTCGAAGACTATCAACATTGGGCATAGAAATTCGGCCCTGCATCCTCAATAACCCCGTCATCTCCAATGGTCACATCTCTAGCATCTCCATGCTGAACCTTGTCCTGAAGGACAAGCAAATGAGGGTCATCATACTGCCACTCCGGATACGATCAAATAGGGAAAACAGGGAAACCACACAGGCTAGAACCCGGCTGGGCTCCAAAAGATCCCATCTCACAAACTGGCTGGCTAAGGCCTGAACATCCATCGCCATAGGCCTCTCTGAAGCTGGTAAATATACCAAACTACCCAAACTCTCCGCCCAGCGACTCAAGGCATCCGCTATCACATTGTCCTTGCCAGGGTGATACAAAATAGTCATGTCATAATCCTTCAGCAACTCTAGCCATCTCCTCTGATGCATATTTAGATCCTTTTGCTTGAGTAAGTGCTGCAAGCTCCGATGGTCAATATAGATCTCACAAGGCACACCGTACAAATAATGATGCCAGATCTTCAAGGCATGAACAATGGCAGCTAACTCAAGGTCGTGGACAGGGTAATTTTTTTCATGTATCTTCAACTCTCTGGACGCGTAGGCAATCACCCTACCGTCCTGCATCAACACCGCTCCAAGGCCCACTCTCGAGGCATCACAATAGATAGTATAAGACCCCGAACCGGTAGGCAGCATCAAAATTGGGGCTGTAGTCAAATCTGTCTTGAACTTCTGAAAGCTCACCTCACACTCCGCTGTCCACTAAAATGGGGCACCCTTCTGGGTCAATCTATTCATAGGGGACGCAATCGATGAAAATCCCTCCACGAAACGATGGTAGTAGCCCGCCAAACTAAGGAAACTGCGGATCTCTGTAGCTGATGATGGCCTGGGCCAACTCTGTACGGCCTCTACCTTCCTCGGATCCACCTGAATACCCTCACTCGAAATCACATGGCCTAAGAATGCCACAGAACTCAGCCAAAACTCACATTTTGAGAACTTTGCATATAACTTCTTCTCCATCAAGGTCTGAAGCACGATCCTCAAGTTTTTCTCATGATCTTCCCGACTTGGGGAATACACCAGAATATCATCAATAAAAACAATAACGAATGAGTCAAGATATGGCCTAAATACACTGTGCATCAAATGAATGAAAGCTGCTGGGGCATTGGTCAACCCAAATGACATAACAAGGAACTCATAATGACCATATTGAGTCCTGAAGGTAGTCTTCAGGATATCTGCCTCCCGAATCTTCAATTGATGGTAACTTGAGCGCAAGTCAATCTTAGAAAACACATGTGCGCCCTGAAGCTGGTCAAACAGATTATCAATACGAGGCAAAGGATAATGGTTCTTCATTGTAACTTTGTTCAATTGGCGATAATCAATACACATACGCATAGAACCATCATTCTTCTTCACAAACAAGACAGGAGCACCCCATGGTGAAACACTGGGCCGAATAAAACCCTTACCAAGCAATTCCTGCAACTGATCCTTCAAATCCTTCAACTCAGGAGGAGCCATACGATACAGAGGAATGGAAATGGGTTGAGTGCCCGGCAACAGATCAATGCCAAAATCAATGTCTCGATCGGGCAGCATAGCCGGAAGATTAGCTGGAAACACATCGGGATAATCCCGTACTACTGAAACTGAATCAACAGAAGGGGTATCAACACTAACGTCTCTCACATAAGCTAAATACGCGACACACCCCTTCCCAACCATACGCTAAGCTTTAAGGAAAGAGATAACTCTACTAGGAGTGTGATCTAAAGTACCACTCCACTCAATACACGGAATACCTG
This sequence comes from Nicotiana glauca, assembly GCA_026770625.1. NCBI lineage: Eukaryota > Viridiplantae > Streptophyta > Magnoliopsida > Solanales > Solanaceae > Nicotiana > Nicotiana glauca. The sequence goes on from MU739859.1 coordinate 25,563, forward strand.
GCATAGCTCACGGTTTTGGCGTGACAATCAAGAATAGCAAAATGGGGTGACAACCAGTCCATGCCCAAAATAATTTCAAAATCCACCATACCGAGTAACAATAAATCCGCTCTGGTCTCAAAACCATGAATAGTAACCAAACATGACCGATAAACGCGGTCCACAATAAGAGAATCTCCCACAGGAGTAGAAACATAAACGGGGGCACTCAAAGAATCCCGAGTCACACCCAAATGCGAAGTAAAGTAAGAAGACACATAAGAATAAGTAGATCCCGGATTGTATAGAACCGATGCCTCTCTGTGACAAACCAATATAATACCTATAATGACGGAGTCGGAGGCAACAACCTCAGTACGATCAGGAATAGCATAATATCTGGCTCGGCCCTCTCTCGAGGGCGACCTCTATCTCCCCCACCTCCTCCCCTAGCCGGCTGGGCAGGTGGGGTAGAAGCTGGAGCTGTGATCATGGCCTCAGAACTCTGCTGAGTGCGCTGTGGATGAGAAGTATGAGGGGGTGCACTCCTCCCAAGTCTAGGGCAATCCCTCACCACGTGGATGGTATCTCCACACTCAAAAAAAGCTCTGGGAGGGTGCAGCGGCTGTGACTGGCTCGGGCTAGACCTGCTGGACTGACCTCTGAATGCACCCGCACAGGAGGCGCGCTATAAACTGGAGGTGCACAGTAAGGCTCCTGAGGTATAGGCGGAGCTGGAGCACTGCTAGCTGCTGGAAGAGCTAAATGAACGGGGCGACCCACATAACCCCTACTATGACGACCTGCTGCTAGGGTACGGGCACCAGAGTAGTGGCCCGACTCTTGAGACCTCTTGGCCTCCCTCTCCCCTCGCTCCCTGGCGAGCATACCCCCAATCCTCCTAGCAATGCTCACTACCTGCTGATAAGGAATGTCCATCTCCAACTCTCGATCCATGCTAGATCTGATGGGTAGAATAAGACCCTTAATGAACCTGCGAACTCTCTCCCAAACTGTAGCAACCAAGGTCGGTGCATGCCTGGCCAATATGGTATAACGGATAGCATACTCTGAAACGGTCATAGCACCCTGGCGCAAATGCTCAAACTCTGCGCGCCATGCATCCCTGAGACTCTAGGTAACAAACTCTCTCATAAATATATCTGAGAACTGGGTCCAAGACAGTGAAGTAGCCTCGACTGGACTGTCTATCTCATAAGTGCGCCACAAATCATAGACAGCTCCCCAAAGCTGAAAAGCAATGAAAGAACCCCGCTGGACTCCACTATATCCATAGTGCGAAGAATACGGTGACACTCCTCTAGAAATCCCAAGGCATCGTCTGATGCTAACCCACTGAATACTAGGGGATCATACTTCTTGAACCTCTCAAGTCTCCGCTGCTCGTCCTCTGAAGCAGCTGGCCCATCCTCGGGCTGGACTGGCGCTACAGGCGGTGTGGGAAAAATCTCAGGAGCTTGCTCAACTTGCACTCGCTTCTCAGGAGTGCGGATGGCGGGAGTCTGTGCTCCTCTCCCCGCCTGGGATGTGGCTGCAGCAAGAGGAAGCAACCCTACCTGAGCCAAGGTGGTGTACATACTCATGAACTGAGCCAAAGTCTCTTGGAGAGCTGGAGTAGTGGTGGAAGTAGTAGGCGTGCCAGGTGCCTGGGCTCCGGCTGGATCTGCTGGTGGTACCTCGGCTGTAGCTCGCGCAGGTGCTATGGCTGCACCACGTGCGCGTCCTCGACCTCTCCCCCGACCCTAGCCTCTGACGGCTGCAGTAGGGGGCGCGGGTGCCTGATCATCTCGAGTAGCACGTGTCCTCACCATCTGTGAGAGAATAGAAGACAGAAATTCATAATTGATGTCAAAAATATCGCACGACAAGGAATTCAAATGAAATGAAGATTTCTCCTAAACAGTTACATAACCTCTCGTAGATAAGTACAGACGTCTCTGTACCGATCAGCAAGACTCTAATAAACCGACATGTGTTTCATGACTCATATGAATCTAGAGCTCTAATACCAACTTGTCACGACCCTAGTTCAGCCTCTATGAACATGTCGTGATGGCACCTAGTTCCTACAACTAGGTAAGCCTAACAATGCGGAAATTCAATATAATTCGCGGAAATAATTAATTAAAACTGAACATATGTAAAATAATAGCTGCATATAAGGCCGCTCGGCCTATACAACTCAAAAGAAATGCGGAAGTCTACAACTCAATCCCAAAACCCGGAAGCTCACGGGAAACACAAGCTAATAGAAACGTAAAACACTGCTCTAACTCCAGAATGTCTAAACAACTGAAAGAAAAGATAAGCTAACTACTAAAGCTGGAATAGAGTAGAGACTCCTGGTCTGCCGATGCGGCAGATATACCTCGAAGTCTCCGCTAGATCTCTCCACCTCGATGATAGTACGCCTGGGTGGAGGAACCTGGATCTGCACATGAAAACCATGCGCAAAAGGGGCATGGGTACACCACAAAGATACTCAGTAAGTGCCAAGCCTAACCTCGGTTGGGTAGTGACGAGGAAGGTCATGGCCCCACTGAGATAAGCATAATATATGATAAGATAAGGAAAAATAGTACAACTAAAGTCTACAGTGAGAATCCGAACAAGATAAATAAGGAATACAGTACTAGAAGGCAGAAGCAAAACAATATCAGGGATGCTACTCACAATAGGAAATAATAGCCGGGGATCTCTTGGTATCCTCATCATATACACTAGGGATCTCTTGGTATCCTCGTCATATACACTATGGATCTCTTGGTATCCTCATCATATATACTAGGGATCTCTTGGTATCTCGAGGATCTCTTGGTATCCTTATCATATACACGAGGGATCTCTTGTATCCCGAGGATCTCTTGGTATCCCGAGGATCTCTTGGTATCCCGAGGATCTCTTGGTATCCTTATCATATACCCAAGGGATCTCTGGGTATCCCAAGGATATATTGGTATCCTCAAATCTTACATTTTCATGTGCCAGGGATCTCTTGGTATCCCGCACCTTAGTCCAGAACATAATCAGTACAGGGGGATCTCCTGGGATGCCGTCCCATAGTCCCAAATTAAAACACACAATGATAGCCCAACACAAATCTAACTCATAACAAGTAATGGACAAGCCTAGCCTAACATGCTTCACGTAATACAACTAAGACAGTTTAAGCACTTAAGCAAATAAGTCAAATAAACATGCTTCTCTAAACTAGCATAGGATAAACTTGCAATTCAAAATAAATAGATAAGCAGGAAGAACTCAATTTAAATACTTCAAGTAAAAATGTATTTCCAACAATTAGCTCAAGTACGCGCTCGTCACCTCACGTACGAGGCATTCAATTACCAAATATCATATCCTAAGGAGAAAGGTCCCCCACACAAGGTTAGACAAGCCACTTACCTCGAACCGGCTCAAAATCAACTAGAAATCACTCCTTTGCCACGAGTATCCGACTCCAAATGCCCCAAATCTATTCAATTCAATTACACATTGTAAATAACATCACAAAGAACTGGTTTTTCTATTTAATTCAAAGCTACAGTGTGAAATTAGGTAAAATGACCAAAATACCTTTCAGGAAAACGTCTCGAAATCGAATAATTTTCACATTTTTAGAACCCTCGTACTATCACTAGTCTAACCATATATAAATCTCTCAAATCGGGGGTCAAACACCCACTTAAAACCCAATAGTTTAGCCTATGAAATTTCACCCAATTGTTTTTTCCAATTTTTGATCCCAAATTCGAATTTTAATGATAAATTTAACTACCAATTGATTAAATAAAACTAGAAGGGATTAAAGAAACATTACCAATAATATTCTCTTCAAAACCCTCTGAAAATCGCCCTTCCCCGAGCTCAACTTGATTTTTCTAACTTATGAAATCAAACCCTCGAATTTTCTATATCAGAACAAGCATTTCCGTTTCTGCGGACAAGGGACCGCTTCTGCGGAAACAAGCCACTTCTGTGGTCTTCAATTAAATAGCCAAGACCGCATCTGCGATAAAGAAGCTGCAGGTGCATAAGCGCATATGCGAGGGACAATCCGCTTCTGCGAAAACTAGGGGCCACTAGGCTTCGCTTCTGCGAAAACTAGGGGGCCACTAGGCTTCGCTTCTGCGGTGGATAAGCCGCTTATGCGGCTCCGCTTATGCGGTAGAAGAACCGCTTCTGCGGTTTCTAAGGGAAAGGGTCAATATCCGCTTCTGCGGCCATCTAGCCACTTCTGCGGCGTCGCATTTGCGGTTCCCAAGCCACAAATGCGGAAATACGAGAAGCAACAAGAAATCAGCTGCTGCACACTTCTCAAATTCTTCTGTTAACCACCCAAAATAACCCCGAGACCCCCGGGACCTCAATCAAAAGAACAATAACACCTAATACCTCATTCAAACTTGTACCAATCTTCAAAACACCTAAAACAATGTCGAAAACTTGATTAAATCACGGATTTGAGCCTAAGAACTTCAAATTTCATCAAAATACACTTTCGATCGGAAACCTAACTAAAACACGTCCGAATGACCTGAAATTTTGCACACACGTCCCAAATGACATGATAGAGTTGTTTCAACTTTTGAAATTCCAATCCGACCCTCGGATCAAGAACTCACTATCGGACCGGAAACATAAAAAATTCAAACTTCGGCATTTTCAAGCCTAAATGAGCTACGAACTTCCAAAATACATTCCGAACATGCTCCCAACCCCAAAATCATCTTACGGAGCTAATGGAACCATCGAATTTCCATTCCGAGGTGGTCTTCATATTGTTTCAACTATGGACCACTTTTCAACACTTAAGCTCTCATTTAGGGATTAAGTGTCCCAAAACTCTCCGAAACCCAACACCGAACGTCTCGACAAACCAAAATAGCAGAAATGAACTTAAGGGAAACAATTAATAGGGTATCAGGGAGTTAATTCTTAAGACGATCGACCGGGTCATCACATCCACCCTGCTCCGATACGGTGTGTGACATGCTCATATATCTCCCCATCCTTCTGAATTATAGATCCCACATACTTGAAACTCTCTCCTGGAAATGACTTACGTGTCGAGTTTCACATCTACGTCCACCTCCTAGGTAACACCGCTGAACTTGCACTCCAAGTATTTTATCTTGGTCCTGCTCAACTTGAAACCCTTAGACTCCAGAGTATGTCTCCATACCTCTAGCCTCTTGTTAACGCCACCTCGCGTCTCATCAATTAGAACAATGTAATCCGTAAATAGAAAGCACCAAGGCACCTCCCCCTGAATGTGACGTGTCAAAGAATCCAACGCCAGGGAAAACAAAAACGGGCTAAGTGTTGATCCATGATGCAATCCCATATCAACCGGCAAGTAATATGAGTCTCCACATGCTATCCTAACCCGTGTCTTAGCTCCATCATAGATGTCCTGAATCGCTCTAATATACTCTATAGGCACTCCTCTAGCCTCCAAACATCTCCATAAAACCTCTCTGGGGACTTTGTCATAGGCTTTCTTCAGGTTAATAAATGCTATGTGAAAATCCTTCTTCACCGTCCTAAACTGCTCCACCAATCTCTTCACAATATGAATGGCCTCAGTGGTCGACCATCCTGGCATGAAAGAAAACTGGTTCTCGAAAATGGACGCACACCTCCTCAACCTCCCTTCAATCACCCTCTCCCACACTTTCATTGTATGGCTTAACAACTTAATACCCCTATAGTTGTTGCAGTTTTGGACATCCCCCTTATTTTTTTACAGCGGTATCATCGTACTCTGTCTCCATTTCTTCGGGCATCTTCTTCGTCCTAAAAATAATGTTAAACAACCCAGCAAGTCATTCCAAGCCCTCCTTACCCACGCTCTTCTAGAATTCCACCGGGATCTCATCCGGCCCCGTCACTCTAGCCCTAATCATCCTGTGCATAGCCCCTACAACCTCCCTACTCGTATACGTCTACAGTACCCAAAATCTCGCTACCGCTCCGAGTGCTCCAACTCCTCCAGCACAATGATCCTATCTCCCTCTTTATTCAAGATCCTATGAAAGTAAGACTGCCATCTCTACCTAATCTGTTCCCCCTCCAATAAAACTCTTCCCTCCTCATGTTTTATGTATCTCACTTGGTCTAGATCCCGGGCCTTCCGCTCCCTTACCTTCGCTAGTCTGTACAATTTCCTGTCCCCGCCTTTATTCCCAATTTCTTCGTATAGACGACTAAACGCGGCAGTCTTAGCCACAGTAACAACCAACTTCTCCTTCTTCCTAGCCTTCTTATACCCCTCCCCGATAGCACTCTCCTTCCCCTCGTCGATACTCTATACTAGATTCAAATATGCTGCTTTCTTGGCTTCCACTTTCCTCTGAACCTCTTCGTTCCACCACCAGTCCCCTTTATGGACACCAAAAAAACCCTTTGATACCCCTCATACCTCTCTCGCCACCTCTCTAATGCAATTTTTTGTCATAGACCACATACAACTCGCATCCCCGCTACTCCTCCAGGCCCCCATAGCCAACAACTTCTCCCCCAACTCCTGGGCCTTGCTCTTAGTCAATGCACCCCACCTGACCCTAGGTATACCAGACAAAATTAAGTAATTATCAAAACTTAAAAATTAATATAATAAATACATGCCTATAAATTTTATAAGTATAAATAATATTATATTTGGTGTTTAAAATTGTATATTTTTTCGTGGATATACATTAATTATTAATCATATATTTATAACTAATAATATAAAAATAATTTATATAGTATATTTTAAATTAATAATATTTAGTTTAGATACTTATCAAAATTTAAAATATACGTTTTGTAAGAACATCATGGAATTCATGTTTGATAAAATAAATTAATATTTATAAATATAGTTTCATAACATTATTCAAATATTTGACAAAACTAATATATCAATTCTAACTAAAAAAATGAACAACATGTAATATGAGCCAATACTACTAAAACAAGTAAATTGGAACCAAGAATATAACAAAACTTCAAAATTAAAATAAAATAAAATAGTTTAACATATGTCAAATTCCAACATACTAATAGTAAGTCTCACTGCAACTTAAGATTAAGAAACATGGTAAGTTTATAACCACATTCAACAAAAAATTTTCACTTTAAGTGCATCACTCATTATATGCCAATTTTATTAATGATTCATTATTTCTAATATTAGGAGATGTAGTTTCAAAAAATAGAATAAGAAAATAAATAAAAAAATAATATAAGCAATTACATGGAATCACAAGAAGTAAAGATAGAGAAATAAAAGATAAATAATGTACAAAGAAAAATATATTTTAAAATTTCAAAAGAAATTAAAAGGTAAAAATAAAATTAAAAAAAAAGAAATAAAAAGTTTTAAAGAAAATAAATAAAAAAATAATATAAGCAATTACATGGAATCACAAGAAGTAAAGATAGAGAAATAAAAGATAAATAATGTACAAAGAAAAATATATTTTAAAATTTCAAAAGAAATTAAAAGGTAAAAATAAAATTAAAAAAAAAGAAATAAAAAGTTTTAAAGAAAATAAATAAAAAAATAATATAAGCAATTACATGGAATCACAAGAAGTAAAGATAGAGAAATAAAAGATAAATAATGTACAAAGAAAAATATATTTTAAAATTTCAAAAGAAATTAAAAGGTAAAAATAAAATTAAAAAAAAAGAAATAAAAAGTTTTAAAGAAAATAAATAAAAAAATAATATAAGCAATTACATGGAATCACAAGAAGTAAAGATAGAGAAATAAAAGATAAATAATGTACAAAGAAAAATATATTTTAAAATTTCAAAAGAAATTAAAAGGTAAAAATAAAATTAAAAAAATAGAAATAAAAAGTTATAAAGAAAATAAATTAAAATAAAAACAAAAAGAAAAGAAACTAAAAAACAACCTTCAAATTACACAGCGTAATTACCACCAATTCTCACCTCCCCTTGAGAATTGGAGAGTGTAATTACACCCCTCCAATTACACCCAATTCTATGTTGACCAAGTAATTACTTGGCCAAATAAACATATCAGACTGTGTAATTACACCCAAATCCATTTCCAAAATGACTTTCCAAACAAACTCTAGATCTTAATACACCACATAATATTAGGCAAGGAGGCACGTTCACACATGAGAGTTTATCTACATTGAGTAGCATTATCCGGTAAAAACTAAAAACGAATTAGAGATGCATCTTAAAATAAATAATAGAGAAGTATATAATGTAATTATTTTTAATATACTATTTCTACTTTCATTTGTATAAAAATAGTTTGATGCAATGGATCTTAATTCATTAGAAAATAGAAAAAATGATATTATATAGCCGCTCTCAAGATAATAGTCTCTCTCTATATATAAGTATACAAATTTTATACACTTTTTTCAGCTACTAACGTAAATAATTTCTGGAGCGAACTAAAAGTAAAAAACTCCCATTTAAAATTCTTGTGACATCATAGATACATGGCTTACATTTCATTGTAGAATGTATCAAACTTATGTAGGGGTGTTCGTCGGTCGGTACGGTATGGTATTTAGATCGGCTCAATATTCTCGGTATTTATTTTCTTAAAATACTATATCAATACTGTACCTAATTATATTCCGTATGTTCGGCTTTTCTCCTTTTGGTTTCGGTTTATTCGTTACGGTAACTTCCGTTAGTTCGTTTCAATATTAACTAGTGCATAAAGTCTTAACTATAATAGCCTTATTTAAAGTACTCACAAATATAAAAATAAATTTATTCTAAGCTCTCATGACTATTGACAAATATTTTATCCAAAATTAGCAAGTATCAACCCATAGAGAGAAAAAAGGTACATAAAGGGCTAAATTTAATTATTGAAAATGTCTTGTTACTTGCTTAGCATTAATTACAGAAACTAGAGAATACAAATCTTACAGAAATATTCCAAATAAGTTTCAACTTATCAATCTCTATCCATTAATCATAGACTTACCAAAACTAACCAAGCACATGTAAAATTTTAAAACCTAAATGAATAAGGTCCTTTTGCTCCAAGAATCATACGCAAAGATCTCCATTTATATTTTTAAGTGTGATCAAAAATATTATATGCAAGACAAGAGAAAATTTTATGGATAAGGAAACAAATAAAGTGATAACTCAAACAAGGAACACATGAAATAACTATTAACAAGAAAAGAAAATTTGGACGGTTCTTTTGCCCAAAAATTAAATTGAAGTACACAAGTATGGTTTACGGAGGGTAATGTATATACATATTTTATCTCTACCCTAGGACGTTAAAGAGATTATTCCTGTCACGACCCCAGTTCGCCCTCCGTGAACATGTCGTGATGACACCTAGTCCCTACAACTAGGTACGCCAACAATGCGAAATTTATACAACTTACGGAAAAATAAACTAACTTGCGGAAGCAAACAACTGAGAATTTTACTGTCAAAAGAAAACTGTGTATAAGTGCCACTTGGAATAATACAACTCATATCACGAAATCCAAACAAACTCCCAAAATCCGAAAACTCACAAGAAACACAGACTAATAGACATGAAATACATTGCTTTAACTCCAGAATGTCTACACAATCGAAAGAAGGGAAAGTCATATACTAAAGCTGGAATAAGATAGAGACTTCTGGTCTGCGGACGTGGCAGATATACCTCAAAGTCTCTGCTAGATCTCTCCTCCGCGAGGATAGTGCGTCTGGGTGGAGGTACCTGGATCTCCACATGAAAAACATGAGTAGAAAGGGCATGAGTACACCACAACGGTACTCAGTAAGTGCCAAGTCTAACCTCGGTTGGGTAGTGACGAGGAAGGTCAGAGCCTACTGAGATAAAATATAATAATAAGGCTAACAACAATATGAAATAAACTGAAATAATGATATATGACTATTGAGTAAATCGGATTACACAAACAACAATTAACACGCAGAAAATAAGATAGCACAAAGTAAACAGCTCAATACCAATACCAATAATGAGGATCTCCCAGGATATCGTCCTGTAGTCCATTTTATCAATCTGTCCGAGGAGCTCCTGGGATACCGTCCCGTAGTCCACCATATGAATACATCTGAAGGATCTCCCGGGATACCGTCCCATAGTCCACCGTATGAATATATCTGAAGGATCTCCCGGGATACCGTCCCGTAGTCCAACTATTAATGTGCAGGGGGATCTCCCGGGTATCTAACCCGTAGTCCCAAAGTAAATGTGCAGGGGGATCTTCCGGGAATCTAACCCGTAGTCCCAAAGTAAACAAACAAGGTGGAGCTACCAGAATCCCACATCCGTAGTCCCAATGTAAATGCGCAACCAAAATCCGAGAATATTCAGAAATAAAGCACAACAATACAAAGCCACAGATAGTTCTAACCTAGCATGCTCCACGTAATGCAATTAAGGCAAATTAAGCGAGTAGGCGATTTGGATCAATTAAACATGTTTTTCTAGACTAGCACAGAATATAACGGCAAGTAGAATAAAGCAAGTACGAAAGAAACTCAGTTCAAATATTTAAAGTAAAAATTTAGGTTTTCAACAATTAGCTCAAGTACGCGCTCGTCACCTCACGTATAAGGCATTAAATTATCAAATATCACATCCTAAGAGAAAAGATCCCCCACACAAGGTTAGACAAGCCACTTACCTCGAACTGGCTCAAATCAATCCAAAACCACGTTCTTGCCATGAGTATTCGAATCCAAATGGCCCAAATATATTCAATTAAATTTTATAACGTAAATAACACTTCAAGTAACTGATTCTACAATTAATTATAAGAAAATGCATAGAATTTTGTAAAATGACCAAAATGCCCTCGGGCCCACATCTTGGAATCGGATAAATTTTATATTTTCAGAACCCTCGTGCTCTCACGAGTCTACCCATATAAAAATCTCTCAAATCGGAGGTCAAATACCCACTCAAAACTCAAAATTTAGTCTAAGGATTTTGACCCATTTTTCATTCAAAAATCCGAAAATACGAAGGAAATCATGATTAGATTAGTAGGTATTAAGCATAAGACAGTAGAGAATCATTACCCAATCGTTGCTCGCGAAAACCCCTCGAAATATCTCCCAAAATCGAGCTCTAGAAGTCAAAAATGGAAAATGGGAAATGAAGTCCCATTTTCAGAACTTAAGATCTCTGCCCAGGCCCTTTTTTCGCTTCTGCGGAAAATTTTTCGCTTCCGCGGATATTTTCCACTTATGCAGCAAAATTTCCGCTTTTGCGGTCCCGCTTCCGCGGCGATTTTCCGCCTCTGCGGTTATGACAACAACCAACACTTTCTCGACACGGAAATGAGCATAACTCCCTCATACAATGTCCAAATTCGGCGATTCTTTTTGCTATGGCTCCGAAATTACGATACGGATCTAATGGTTTAATAAAAAGTTAATTTGGAGCTCATTTACTCAATATGGTACCCCTTTATGTCCAAAGATACGACGTTGAAATATCAAATAAGAGCGCGATACAACCCGAGGCCCCCGGGACCTCAACCAAAAACACCAACGCATCTTAAAACATTATTCAAACTTGTTCCAATCCTCAAAACACCTCAAACAACACTATAACCATCAAGTTACATTGAATTCAAGCCTAAGTTCTTCTAAAACTTTCAAAACATGCATTCGATCAAAAATCCAACCAAACCACGTCCGAATGATCTGAAATTTTGCACACATATCCCAAATCACCTAACAAAGCTACATCAACTCTCAAAATTTGATTCCGACTCCCAGATCAAAATATCACCTATCAACCGGAGATCGCCAAAATACTAACTTCGCCAATTCAAGTCTAAATTAGCTACGGACTTCCAAAATACATTCCGAACACGCTCCCAACTCCGAAATCACCTAACGGAACTAACGCAACCATTAGATTTCCATTCCGAGGCCGTCTTCACACTGTTCCAACTACAGACTATTTTTTAATACTTAAGCTCTCATTTAGGGACTAAGTGTTCCAAAACTCTCCAAAATTCAACACCGAACGTCCCGACAAACCAAAATAGCAGAAATAAACTTAGGGGAAACAGTTAATAGGAATCCCATGCTAGTGGTGCATTAAAAGATGATTGTCCCATGAGAGTGCCCTGATTAACTGGAGCACTACAAGTATACTGAAATAGTTTCCATTTCCCTGTTAATACTGAAATGTAGAATTATTATGGACATAAATACCACATAAATACATCTCAGGCCAAATCTGATATGACATATGACCCACAATTTGATTGTTGTTAGCAGACTCCCTTCACTTGGTGCAAAGCCATAACATACATCCTGATACTCCACAATACTAACCTTTATCGCTCATATGTCACCATCATAAGACACCTCAAGCCATTCGTTTGGTACATGTCCTTCTTAGGACAGTTAAACTCACTTCCTCCAGCATCTCGGGTGCTAGTTGTACCCTTCTCTAAATAGACATCTCATACGAACCACGTAGTCTCTATTACCACCAATTATCTTCTGATCTACATCAACTTCGTGACTCTACCATTACTGCGACGATTAGGCAATTAAGTACCCTTCTTAAGACTGTACTTATCAACCAGATGTCAGAACCTATTGCACCCCCATGTGCACAATTGAATGATTTCTCAATACTTCTGCATTATCGATATGGATGATACGCGGTAACAATGGTTGAGAAAATTCTTGGCTCCCTTATAATCCTTCTGTAGCATCACGAACCGTCGGCGCATAATTGATACCGAATGCGCAATTTCAATACACGAGTGGATTCAAAAAGAACATATGATATAGGCTCCAAACTGAATAAATGACGCACAATAAGGAAATCAAATGAAGTGAAGATTTTTTTTCTAAACAGTTACATAGCCTATCATAGATAAGCACAGACGTCTCCGTACCCATCAGCGAGACTCTAATAAATCGGCCTGTGTTCCGTGACTCCTATGAACCTAGACCTCTGATACCAACTTGTCACGACCCCAGTTCGCCCTCCGTGAACATGTCGTGATGGCACCTAGTCCCTACAACTAGGTAAGCCTAACAATATAGAATTTATACAACTTGCAGAAAAACAAACTAACTTGCGGAAGCAAACAACTGAGAATTTTACTGTCAAAAGAAAACTGTGTATAAGTGCCACTTGGAATAATACAACCCATATCACGAAATCCAAACAAACTCCGAAAACCGAAAACTCACAGGAAACACAGACTAATAGAAATGAAATACAATGCTCTAACTCCAGAATGTCTACACAACCGAAAGAAGGGAAAGTCATATACTAAAGCTGGAATAAGATAAAGACTTTTGGTCTGCGGACGAGGCAGATATACCTCAAAGTCTCTGCTAGATCTCTCCTCCGCGAGGATAGTGCGTCTGGGTAGAGGTACCTGGATCTCCACATGAAAAATATGCGCAGGAAGGGCATGAGTATACCACAACGGTACTCAGTAAGTGCCAAGCCTAACCTCGGTTGGGTAGTGACGAGGAAGGTCAGGGCCTACTGAGATAAAATATAATAATAAGGTTGACAACAGTATGAAATAAACTGAAATAATGAGATACAGCTATTGAGTAAATCGGATTACACAAACAACAATTAACACGCAGAAAATAAGATAACACAAAGTAAACAGCTCAATACCAACACCAATAATGAGGATCTCCCAGGATACCGTCCTGTAGTCCATTTTATCAATCTG